>JAQFZG010002368.1:0-16872 GCA_034695465.1 Entomobrya nicoleti
AATACAAGCAGCATAGGTACAAGTTACTAGCATTGGCGACATTACATTGTCCTTATTGCTCCTGTGGTAGTTCGGATGTACGATAACCTCTTGCACATTCAATTTAGAAGTTCCAACATTCAAGTGATGATTGTACAGTGTATTATGAGCTGTAAGCCATACTTGAATTCCATTTGGATGAAGGCTATGAAAAATTTGATTCAAAAAGCAAAGTATTACTTTAAAGGATTTTTGTTGCGCGGAAGAGATTATAGCTTCAAAAATTTATCAAATTTTCTTCTATATCGTCACTCATTAACGTAAATAGCATATATAATAGTACCGTAACATTATGATTTTCTAAGCAATTTGTTTAGAATGATGTAAAGTTATTTAGCGGTTCAGTCAGGTATAAAAATATATTATTTATCGAGGATAATTTATGTGCTTACCCATCCATGCAGCTTGCTGACGTTAGTACGAATCTAAACATCATATCATTGTGATAGATTGAGTGTTGAGTCAATGGTATTGTGTTGGATGATGCACAATCAAACAAATCACATTCATCAAAACCATATCACGCGGAAGAATAAAAATAAAAGGATAAGTAATTACATTAAATTGCCCAGTTGTTTGTGATTGTGAATTGCAAATCAACATGATTTTTCTCAAGGGCAGTATTAAAAAAAATGGAATTCATGATAGCTTGTGGTAAGGGGCGATATTATTGTAAAAAAAATCGTTAGGCAGACCAGACCTACCTGTCATTGATTAGAACACCAGCACAATGAGGTCGACCACCCGCAATAAGTCCACCACGAACAATAGCCACTGTCCACGGTCTCAAGTTAATTTCAGACTCTGAACCGATCGGTACTCTGAACGGAAGTCTGCCACATTCTTTTTTGAAAGACAAAAAAATCAGGAAAAATTCGAAGTGGTCAGGTAAAAAACCATGAATTCTTCACATTTTGGCATTGGAGTACTTACCACAAGCGGCTCGGCCCTCTCCATCAGATAGCACTCCTGACTCAAAGTCTAGGTCACCACCACCACCACCATGAAGGCTAGTGTCATTTCTGGCATACAATGAGACATGTTCTTGATTACCTTCTTTTACTGACATTGCCATGGGTACCAGCAAAGAGGACTCATGAGGAAGATGATGATGATGAAAAGGGGATGTCAACTTTGTCGTGGGAAAAACACCGTGGCTGGTCTCACCTCTCTGGTATGTCAATTTGTCGTCGTTACAAAATTAGCGCACCGTGAGTGTTACGTATGTTCATTACAGGATGACATTGTTACGAAGGTGTAAATTGGATGAAGGCATTGCGGACGTGATGATAATTTCAAATATATGAAAAAACAAAAAACAAAAAAAACATGGTTTATATTTTTAAATGCATGTCATTCGACGTAATTTATTATTTTTTTCCATTTTTTAAAAAAGATTCTCTTTTTCCCCCAAGCGAAATAAATAAGTTGTCAGGTACATGAACAAGTTACTTATATATGTTCTGTCTGTGTGTGTGTCTTTGTTTTAACTTATATAACTAGAGTATTTAAAAACTAGAATAAATTAGGCCACCCTACTAAATTAATATAAAACTCGTAGGTAAATAAATAAGTATTATTATGGTACGAGATATGTGTGCATGTAGCATGTGTAGAAGAGAAGTTTGATGATGATCAGTGAATATTTTGTAGAAAGTGATTGTTAAACTCATGATGGTACCCTTTTGCTAGCTCCTAACTGCTGAACTGTGTATTCGTACTCGGAAGCGAAGCTCTTGACGGTGGTGACATCGTCATTGGTAATTTCATTGTCACTGTCGGACTCTTCAATTCTTTGGGCATCAACTTGTTGTTGCTGTTGAAGTCTGGCGGATGGAGCCTCGGTTGGTTGAACATCTTCATCAGATTCAGCGTCATCTTCATCTTCTCCAGCGGCAACAATGGCTGGTACAGCAGTGTTTGATACGGGGATGGCTCCGGAGCTGAGTGGCTGTTGTTGGGAAGCTGGGACTGCTGGGGGAAGAATTGGTGCAGAGCCTTGGGCAACTTGAGCTACTGGTGGTGCAGCTGGAACTTGTCCGATTTGGGGAATTGCATCGACTGGTCCAACTTGGCCTGGAGCTACAGACAATGGAAGCTTTTCATCCTTGGGTCCGAGGTTGAATTGGGTAGAGAATTGGTACTCAGCAAGGAAGTTGCTGGAGTTGGCAAGGGGCTGTGGAATAGCTGGTTGTGGCTTATTACGGCTGACTTGGGAAGAGGTGCCACTGGTACCAGCTCCAGAGCTGGATGCCGCTCCTGGGGCAGCGGTGGTTCCCTCCTCCTCTTCGTTATCCTCATTGCTTTCGTCTTCAGTTCCAGCAGCGGGTGCCTGGCGAGCTCTGTCTGTGACGCTAGCAGCGGTGGCGTCATCAGCTAGAATTTCGACAACGATTGTGGTAGCATCATCAGAGGCCAAATCAAGGTCACTTCTGAGCAAATCTTGTGGGAGGGTTGTGGTAACTTCAACCTTTAAAATAGTAAAAAAATACAAAATTGAAAAATACATTTTTGAAATTTTAAAGTTTCGATTTTATGAGTCGTTAAAAATGTATCCGAATTAAAATTTAAAAAAATCTTTACCTGTCCGATTGGTGAACCAACGGCGATCCCGACAAACAATGCAACGATAAAGATACGCATTTTGAAAAAAAATATTTAAGACTGTTCAATAAACAAAAAAGACTAGGAAGCTCGTTTCAAACTGTAAAACTTTTCGGTTTGCAGTCTCAGTCGGATCAAGATTTCAAATCGGATGTTCGTCAAACAAACGAAAACTTTAAACTGGTCATTTGTGGTTTGTGTGGTTGGTTGATCAAACAATCACGATGAGAAGATGAGCAAAGACTAACGGAAAATGTGCTAAATCATATGAATTTAAATAATCCCCATGTCAGGCTCTAAAAATGAAGTATCAAAAGAAAAGAACCTCTCTTTCTCTCTCGGGCTTACTTTTGAAACATAAGCAAGTCTGTTTAAGCTTGACTTACACATTATAGCCAGTGATGTTTGAATAAGATGAATAAGAATGCAAAATGTAAACTTGTCCACCTAACCCAGAATTCTTACCACACCGGCTTTTCAATTCTGTTAGCATGAAAAGATAAAAGAGAGATGAACAAGCCAAATAGATGCTATCACTGTTTAAAAAAAATTCTGTGATAGCGATGGCATTAACGCATAGTCATGTAAAGTTGATCGATGAAACGGCGACAACGGACGATGATCATGATGATGATTACAATGATTAGAATGATTTTTTTCTTTTAGAATTTTTAGAATTGGCGACGGCGACTGCATAACAACTCATTAAGAAAGGATATGCACAATTTTTAATGCAGTAGCTTAAATTTCTCTGAAAATTGAATAAGGGCAATTCATAGAACAAAAAAACGTAAACATTGGCAACATAAATATTGCGTGCAATTAACTTCTTTTGAAATAAAAAAATGCATTCTCAAAATGACATTTCGTGAACGAAAAGCCACACAAACAAAAATATTTACATTATCGTGTTCTAGGTTTCCTTTAAAGATGTTTGGTTTCATGAAAAACGCTGCTTGTCCAACCAGTTGAGCCGCTGCGTTGCAGCGATTTTTTAGTACTTTGATTATTTTTTTAAAAATCATTGATTCTCTGTATTTTGTTTTAAGGCCTCCCAACAGCATTTTAATGTGATACTTTATCCGGCCGTTTTGCTAGTTGCAAAATGGCCAATTTAGCCCTTCCGTTTCTTGACTTTTAGTACAAGTTGCAATTTGTGTCTGATGCGCAGTTAGTAAAAAAAAACAATGTTTTGAGTTGAGCAACATTTTAAATCACCTGTGGAGTAGAACATGAAGTAATAAAAGTCTTTAAAACATATTTTAGATTTTCAATAAATGTTACGGGACCTTTGTTTGAATTTCAAGGTAATAAAATGTCAAATAAGTAGACAATTGTATTTTTTAAATGGCTTTTAGGGGTTTTTCGTTTTACGGCTTTTTTTGTTCTTGTCATCTTTTCCCATTAATCGAGCTCTCAAAAATTCAAGCAGGTAAAGTGCGTTACGCAATTTTAATAGAGCAACTTCAGCAACCACTAAACTGACCACTTCAAATTGTTTTTGGCTTGGTTTTTCCCATCTCCTTGCTGTGATTGTCATGTTGCGTATATTGTTGTTGAGGTCGTGGTTTCCTTCAGTTTAATATGTATATGTAGTCGACGCATTTCCACGTGCGTGAACTTTACAGTTATTTCTTGTACTGTTATGTTTAAAGTAAAATAAGGATTGTCAAAGTTGAAATGTGGACCGGGTAATGGCCTTTTTAATTAAAATTGTTTTTCTACTAACTTACTTACTTATTCTTACTACTAGCAAAAATGTTATGGAGAACAGTTTTTTTTATTATGAGGTCGATCCCAAATGCATAATTAATGATAAGGCTAGTTAGAGCCCATAATATTTTCAATGTCTAGCTCAAAAATGAATGTCAAGTTATAAAAATGGTTCCGGTCTGGCGGGTGGACTATAAAGAGTGCACTATTGGGTCATTTTTTTGTTTAATGATTTTAGATTGGGCTAATCGACATTGTGGATTCCATTGATTCGAAAGAAAAAAATATCACTTTTCCTTGTTATTATTTTTATTTGTTTAAAGAAAATTGAGTTTACACGCCAGAAATCAAGAATAGTTTGTGTATCTCTGCCTCTTCCAATAAAGGATCAGTCATCCTCGTTTTATTAATTGTTTGTATGTGTAATCAAGGTTGTGTTTGTGTTGTGATTTTGATTTTTACTGCAAACCGACCTGTTCTCTTCGAAGACATTTCAGTTCATGATTAAAATAGTTGCCTCCTGGCGCCAGGCAGCTCGTCCCAGACAGGAATTTAGAACCGCTTCTGCTTTTTCCCCTTCAATTTTATTGCAAGTTTGAAAAAGAAGAGTAAAAAAGATGTAAATTTGGCATAATATGCATATATGCATGATGCTGTTTCAATTGCAGTCACAACAAAACATAATCATATCGGAATCACAACGGAATTAAAGAAAGAGAGAATAAAAAATATCTTTAAAAAAATGAAGAACAACAGTTAGCCTCATTTCCTAATGAATATAAACACAGATTTTTTTGAGTGAGTGGCCAACACGACTGTATTGTTAGAATAAAGTACTTTGCAATTTAATCACTAGTCAGTCAGGAATAGTCACTTTTGTTCTTTAGAAGTGTCGTTTCGTGCAATATGAGTTGGTTGACATGATATCACAACAGGCGTATTTGTTAATGAGTACATTTGGATCGATTTCATATGCTTTTTTGAAGAAAAAAAAAGTTTTTAAAAAATCTCTCTTCCTATCTAATTAGCTGAACATTTTCTTATCATTTAACTAGATATGCATTAAAATTAACACGACCATTTGGCACTGCCAACCAACCACCAAAGCCAACAAAAACATTTTCATTGTTTTTTTGTTTCGGTCATTTTTATGGTCATTTGCAACATATAACCTTGTTGCGGTTTCATGAGAGAAATAGAGATTCAAAAGTTGATTTTGTGATGAAGGTACCTAAACTGTAAATATTTATATAGCGTTGTCATCATTTATACTACTGTTTATTGTAGTGCTGACGTGGACAGAAATAAAAAAAGTTACATCTTCTTTTTAACAAAATTTTATTTTCAGAGATCCCGTTACATTTATTCAAATAAAAGAAAAGAAATATTTATACATTTACCGTGTTAAAATAATGTATTTGTCCATGCTTTCATATTCATTTGAGGCTATCATCATTCCGTACAAATTATATAATCGAAAAATAAAAATACACAAACACGAACCCATGAAAAATAATGCGTAGTTTAACGATATCGCTTTTGAGAATTAGTACCACGATGAAAATGATGATGGCTTTTTAATGTTATACAATAATATTACATGATGGTAGTAGCACCACCAGCACCAACAATTTTTAAATTGCTTGCTTTTTTAATTTGCTCATCTTTCTCCTTTCTTCAGGTAACACAATAAATCTAAACTAATTTGCATACAGAAAGGATTTTTCAAGGAAGTTACACCCTTTTCTGTTACGTTCTTTATTATTTCTTTCCCCTGATAATTGATAATTTGATGTACAAGTTTGCTGTGAAACAGTGGCACGGCAGGGTAAAAAAACAAAAACAAGACCAAGAGAGTCTTAGAAGATTTAGCAATACAATGATAGCTTGTAGTAGAAGTGCTCATTAGATATATATTATTACGAGGTCAGCGGCCCCAAGAAAAAAGGTCTACTTTTTTCTTCTTGTGATGATTTCATTACATGTTATCATAATCACAACTCTATTAACGTCATCTCAGCCTCGTTTTTTGATGACTGTTAAGTTAAAGCGAGATTTATGAATGGAAATGATGATGATATGGCTTGATTAGTGGAAAGAATACGCAACGAATAATAATGATATTGATGATAAGCGCCAGACAGTAATGATAAAAATCTTCTTCAATATGCAAATCACAATTTGATGTAAAATATTGGCGTGCTCAATAAAAATGGGGAACAGTTTTGGATTAAACATGTAGGTTAACTTTGTTTATTAGAAAGAGCAGTTACGACGAAAAATCTATTTAACTAAACTAAAACTATGTTAACATTTAAAATGCATGTTTAAACCTTTAGTTTTGTTTAGTGTCACAATAAATTATTTAAAATATCGTTATCGTTACAATATTGACTGCGGTTGTTATGATGACGACATGACCGGCATCTCATCTTTTACGATTTTCTTGGTATATCTGACAAAAAAATTGTCACTGGTTAGTGGTTATTGTTTAAACTGGTGGATTTTGTACATGGGACTTTGGGAACGTGGGAAATTTTAATTTCATGACTGCATTAACTCAAGCGAAGAAACCAGATATAATCACTTTTTTGAAAGGGATAAAATGTTGATTGCGAGGATTTTAATCTTCGGCTCATTCTTTAACCGTTTCATTCTGAATTAAGCACACCACACAGCATCCAACGTGTTATGAGTTATCCAGTCCCGATATTCTGTAAGAAAAACAAGAAATAATGCATTGACCTGGGTTATTTTTTGCAGTTGGTCAAACACAATCATTAGTATTAGGCTACCAGGAAGATACAACATTATGCCGTACATCGACATCAAACCGTACACACATTTTCTTCTTCTTTGTTCGACTTAATTGAAAATTAGATGCACTTTTGTTAAACGCATATTGCAATATGATTTGCAATTAAAAATGCAAACTTAAATGCGTACGTGCAAAACAAAACTCAAGTTTGCAAGTCATCATTCTGTTCAAAGGGAGTAATACATAATATCATTTTGAATACACGACAGAATGCAATTTGTACTGTTATTTTATGTGTGCAAACAAAGAAGAACACATTGTTGTACAATTACAGTTATATAAAAACCGTGTGACTGCGGTATGCATGCATAATAAGCAAAAAAAAAAGAAGAGAGATGAACCAAGGAAAAGGTAATGATGATAAATAGTAAATTCAACATTGGCCATTCATCAATGTCATTATCAATTCTCTGCGGGAGACATCAGAGGCTGATTACGATTGTATTTGCAATGCAAAATGCACATATGCAAATGTAGTTTTAAACAACAGACCTGAATAATTTTGCCTGTTATCATCATCACGCTTTGCAAATACTATCTATGAACTACTTTATATTAATTAAGTGTAATTAAAATTCATCTATTCCGGAAGGTAATGGATGACCAAAGTGGTAAGGTAAATAGGTACATCTGATAACTCAAATCTCATACATTAGATGTGATAACTCTTCCGTTCCGGTGAAAGAAACCGAGCTATTGTGAAGTCTCAATTTCACCCGATGCGAAGCAAAGGTTGGGAATTATTTTACAGTTAATGATAATTATTAATTATTATCAAAAGTGTTCTCTTACTAAACGCGCTCGTGTATACCCCAGGAACCTGTGGTTTGGCCGTATTGTTAGGAAATATAACGTCATAAAGTATGTTGACGTTGGCAAGATTCGTGCAGCCATATAACCAGCTTGATATACCGATCAGACTGTAATGTCCTTTTGTTTCCTCCGATGATAACCTCACATGCTCCTGGCGAGTTTTACCATTTTCATAAATGACTAGTGGACTGCCAGTGTCCATCTGTTTGAAAAATAATTGGAATTGTGAGGAATTCACCTGATTAATTTACATACGACACGTGTCTAAAAAGTAAAACAAGCTTACTGAACAGGAGTCCTGGGCACCCTCTTTCATATTTCCAGCACACAGCATATTCTCATTGATAACCGCTGTGTTATTCGTCATTTCCTCACATTTTCGAATTCCACTGATTAACGGGACTTGAGTTTGCACTAAAGAGTATGAGGTCCTTCCCTTCTTGTCCCAACTCACAACAGTACCTTTCAAACTTTTAATGTTATGCTTCATGTTATGTTTCTTATTGTGCTGGAGCATTGCCTGGTGGCCATTTCCTTCGTCATCTTTGGCATCATCTTCATTGTCATCATCCATCATCACGTCATATTTTGGCAGACACACAGGAGTGGTGAAAAACCTGCCTCTTTTACTGCTATTTCCTGTATTACTGCTAGCTCTTCGTTTTCTAGACAGCTTAACTGGATCTGTCAGGTGCAACAATGCAACTTCATGGTTGAGAATGCTGGGATCGAAATCTGGATGGATTATTATTCTCTCGACGGAGGATTTTTTCAGGTGAGTTTGTTCTTGCAGCTCTTGGTCACTCCACATTGGCTTTTCGGATAGCCATACTTGTAGATCTGTTGCATTAAGCCTTTAAATAAATAATTAAAAAGTTGCTTTATTTCTTATAATGCAAACCGCTATCTATTTGTTTTAATGGCACAACTTAATTAGATACACATCATATTTCTCAACTTAATGTATTTCCTAAGCCTTATTAAAAAGGCATTTCGTTATTTTCACATTATAATCGTATCATTTTGATAATAAACATGAATATTATTGTGATAGGACCAAGCAACTGAGACTAGGTGAAATGATAAGGAAAAAATGTGACAAGACAAGCGGATATCATAGTTGGTCTGGCGTGACGAATGAATGAAATGAAACAAGGGAAGAAGTTTGTAGGTATAGTGTTATAACTAATTAGCGGATGCAGGTCGCTTAAGAATCTAAAAGGTAACATATTTTAACTCGATGCAATTTATTGTTTGCTCAGTAAAATGTCGAAGAGAGAAGCTTCTACTATTGTCATCCCATATCTAATCTAATGGTTTAATGCACTCATTCAAATTGCATACATCTTCTTCAGTAATTCCTTTGTTGACGACGTGATTATCTTTTCTGAAAATGAGGTTCGCAACTTTGAGCTGGCATAACTGAGAGAACTTGAAATTAATACAATTCACACAGGATTTCATGAATAGTTCGGTGTTCGGTCTTACTTGAATAGCGAGTAGCAGCCATGTGATAAGTAAGTCATGAATCACGAGTAAATTGGTGTTGCTTGGTAATTAATTAATTTAGTATAATTAATGTATAACAAGTACAATTACAGCTAAACTTTGATTTTTCAGTCTTACCCTTGGACACACCGAGCAGCAGTAAGAACGTAACGGTCATTGATTAAACTTCCTGTGCAAAACAGGAGCACTGCTGGCTTTTTCTGATCTTCTGATGTCGGGCTATTTCGATTTATGTAGAATATGGCAGCGGTCCAAGGATGAGGGTTTCCATCTGGTGTGGGATATGGTGACTTGCCGCATTCTAAAAGTGATTAATTTGAAGCTACAAATAATGCAATCAATACATGTTAAATATTTACATCTATTATATCAGCACTTACTACAATTCGGATTTATTTTGAAACCAGTGTAACCCACGCCCTGAGGTGGGGCTGCAACTGATAATTGAGGGGCAGCATGTGAAGGGCTATCGATAGACTCCATTGCGATTTGATCCTAAATATCGTTAAAAAATATAAACATACATGCATGATATATAATCTTCAAATGCGGAAAGAATGTTTTAACATGATGTTTTAAATGTACTGACATAACTTGCAAGCTATTTTTGATTCTTAACAATGTTTCTCGACTTACTGTATAAGCTAGAATCTTGCGTTAACACACATATTTTACAAGCTGTTTAATATTCGATTTTTCTAAACAAGAGAATTTCATTTTCATACTTTACGATACCGGATAGATAATAAATTACAAGTTATTAATTAACCCTATACTTGTATAAAGATAATCGAAAAAGGTAGATGCTGACCATAGACAAAAGAAAAACAATGCAATTTTTTGACATTTTGCAATATTTGCATGTTCATTTGTACAAAGAAGTGCAAATACTTGTTGATTTCAGGGATATTAAGAAACAGGAAGCATTTCAAATGTCACTTATCATTTTATCAGCACATAGCATATTTTACTGTTTGTTTTAAAGCTATATTACCTATGTCTCACATTTTGCATTTCTATGCTACACTTATCTACTATCAATCTAATAATACATATATCCAATTTCATCAGACTTATCATCGCAAACATATAATCTTTTGAATAAGGCTGTCACTAATATAATATATATATCTGTCATCATTTTAATCTAACAAGGTATTAAATTAACTGCTATCATACACGCTAAAACGTGTAATGCAAACGTATAAGTTCGAAAGACACTCGTGAGCTGAACAAACACATTTGCAATTGTGAATTGGAAAATAAATACACAAAAAGCAACTTTCATAACAAGAATGCATTTCTGCAATAGCACATAATATAGCTTTCACACCAAAAACACAGGTCAGATTAGATATTATAATATTCATGTAAACTTACAATTAAAGGTTCATCTTCTTCAGGTAGGAGTGGTGGTGCTAATGGTGGGGGTGACGGGCGCGTTCGATGCTTGTGTTTCTTCGACGCAGCAAATGTTGAACCAGGACATAAAAAAAGTGTCACAAACACAAGAACAACAAAGCCAGTAGTCACCAAACGAAGAAGTGAGGAAATACAACAATGTGGCATTTTTTCTTCCTAAAATGCGTATAGGTACTTTTCAATGCGAAAAAATTGATACAATTCAAAAATACAAATGACCTAAATAATCAGAATCACTGGCGACAGACGAAAACGCTTTCTTTTGGCGTCGGCGGTGCGACTGTATTGATGTATTAGTGCAATATGAGTTGATGTATGACCTTGTTGTGTGAAATGCCATTCGTGTCTAATTACTGAACTGAAATGATATATTTGAATGTACTATTTGAAAAATATTATGATTAATGGATGTAGTATTTAAAATACTGCTTTAGCGGACGGCCAAATCACATCATCTCACCTTTCTAAGGAATTTTCAGGTACTGATGACATGACACACTGACTTTGAAACTTAGGTCTTTCAGATTTCGTGGCAATACCATGCATGGCTCTTTAGTATACATGTTGGTGTTCGTGACGGTGATAGATTGGCTGCTAAAAGTAGCATAAATAACATATTGCATCTTGCAATTAATGAAAAACGTGAACTTGTCAAACATTTCATTAAAACAAGAAGCGTCATCTCAACAAGACTTTAGCAAAGTCGTAAATTCATCCATAAGTTATAAGCATAGGCATTAAATCAGTTGGTCAGTCAGTCACTTGTCGACAAGGTTGTTTTGGTGCTTTTAGTAAGCAGGTAAGAAACTTGCTTTGAAATTGAGTTTAGCCAATATGCAGTTTTCTTTCACGTTTTCATCACATCATTTTATACCAGGAAACTTGAGCGTTGTTTCGTAGCCAATATCACACGTTATCTGACGATATGAGCATATTCTGTGAAATATTCGAAATCATAACAAGGTTACCATGAAAATGATCTCTGGGATTAATGAAACCATGTAACTGTGTTACAAAAGGCACAATGTACAATGAATCTTGATTGGCGTACTTAATTTATATTTGATAAATTTATGATGAAGTGATGCAAGTACAGGTTTGATTTTTTCTTCTCAAACTTGATCAATAAAAAACGTTACATGCAAGAATTACAAAACGCAAGTAAGTATTTTTTGAGCATAAGCATAGTAAACATATAAACTCAAGGTATCAAATAAGAATGGTTTATTATGTTACAATTTACAATGTTATCCACGATACAAAAAATATGGTATAATAATGATAGTTTTAGCGTTCTCCTCTATACTCATTTATACTGACAACTATTTGCCAAAAAAGTGTATTTCTAGCTAGAAACATATCATAGGAATCGCCAAATACTTTTTAAACATGCGATGAAATAATTTTTCGCCCTTCCCTCTACATATTCTACGTTTTCAACGCATAGTTAATTTACTCCAAAAACATACCATTTCTTTTGGACGAAGCGTATAGCGTATCCTCAGGAGCATGCATAGATTTCCATTCGGGAAAATGTAACCATGACACCTAACGAGGTTAATTGATATTCTGGTAAATTGTATGCAAAGAAATGTTTCATCAGGGTCCAGGTATAATGTGCATGTTTATTTATTTACTTCCGTCAACCAATATTTCACTCAAAAGCAACTAAATTTAATAAACAAGGTTTCGGCAGAGTTAAGTACATACGAAGTTGGACTCCAACCTGTGCAGATTTCTAATGTTAGCATCCAAAGTGAAATGAATAGACCTACCCCAAACAATCCAAACAGTATGAAAAGATTTCCAACATTTAGAGGTCGAGGACTTTGGTCGTGAAAGTTATCGTTATCACTATAGTCATCAGGCTTCAGAGATTTGTCGTTGTTGAAATTTCTTTTGGCTTGTTGTTTCACTGAATGCGTGAACTTTTCGTGCCACAGTTCAGGTAGATAACCTGCCTTTGCTATGCCAATGTAACGGGTAAAAATCTCTAAAAATATGGATCCCTTCTGTAAACCAACACAAGTGTAAGCTATGCCTCCATATTCCGTTGACACAAACATTCTCTGTAATTTTCTGTCTGCTGCAGAATTTTTTGCCAATGCATTGACGACGGAACCCCGCCATCCTATACAAACTGAGTTTTTCTCCGATGCAAAATGAAGACATGACATGACATCTTTGGTAATCGTCATTCTTCTGACGATTGACTTCATTACTGGACTGGATGACTTTTTCAACAGTTCAATTTCTATGCCACCAATAGTGTGTAGCATAACAGAGTAATGCGGTGCATTGTAATGGAGTTGATCAAAATTAACTGGGATACTTTCTTTTTCCATAAATGTTAAGAATGTGACAAGGTTACTTTTGTAAGCAGTTCCTATCAGGTAGGAAAACACTATCCAGAGCAATACAATGCATCGGGAAACCGTTGTTCGGGGTATGATGAAGGATTGGTCAAGGAGAATGGAGTATAGGGTTAGAAGTCCATGTGAAATTAAATGCTTTCCAGATGAGATGGTTATGGTAACCTGGTGCCAATTTTCTAAGATGAGTTTACTGATGTAGACAGTGGATGTCAACAGGTATGCGACAAATATGGAAAGCCACACAAATGGTGTTAAAGGGTCGATTAATGCATGCCAATGACGAAACATTTGGGGTGCTCTGAGACAAAGAATTAAAGGGTTTATTGTGCCTGGCGTGCTAAAACTGATGAATGGATAACGTTGATGGCTTGGAGCAAGTATGGGAGTCATGTCGGCCTTTCCTGTGACTATTTCTTCGATTACGCCGGTCCACGAACCGTTTCCCAAGTATTTACCAAGTCCACCAGCTTTGTAGTAAAATTTAAATGTAACGTTCGTCGTCCGACCTATTTCTGATACTAGGTGATACATCACTCCATCGAATTGGTTGGTAAACGACGTTTTTACAAAGAACGGGGCAATATTCATATACGCAGCTAAAAGAACACGCCCGTTTAAAGTATTTCGTTTGCTGGATATTCTGATATTGTCATACGGTATCATCACCATGGAACCTGTGTAGTATTCAGGTTCAATGAGGTAGTCAATATGAATAGAAAGATTTTCCATGGACACGAATATTCCGAACTTCCAAACAACCTTGTTAAGAATCCCTGAAGGAGAAAATGAGTGATTGAGAATATGGCTGTCTGTGGAAACCAGCAAATAAATGTCAAAATGAGGATTTCTAATGAAGTTTCTGTGTGTTAAAGGGGAAAGAGAAACTCGCTTCAAAAGAAACAAGTTAATCCAACAGCTCGATCGAAACTTTGAAGTTGGTGTCTTGTATGAATAATTGAACACTTTGTCAAAATTTGAAACGATTTCGTAGGATTCTTCCCTTGTTGTCAATGAAATTCTCCCCCAATCCAAAATATTTGTGTTCTCTGGAATTTGTTCATGTAGGAATTTCAATGAGCAAATCAATTGAGTTGATTGTCTCTGTTCTTCTACGAGAGTCCAAATCGCCTCTGTTACTTTCTCCGAAACCAAATTTATTTGTTCAACACGGCTAGTTGATGTATCTACAGATTTACTTTTTCGCAATGAAACAAAGGTGCAAAAAATTATGATTTGACTCATTTTAAAATGTACCATGGTGAAAAGTCTGAAAAACAAAAATTAATGTGAAGAAGTGATACAACTACTGCTGAAGTCAATGTATTCAATATATTATGTCATCGCTGAAAACATTGCACTGTGTTTACTATTGTTGTCATGCCGTTTTCAAAAAACAGTAACATTTTGATTTAAAACATTTAAAAAAGCTTTCATAATCTCAATCATCTGTTTAGCTTATTAGTTTTAATGTAATTTCCTCTTCTTTAATCATTTAATTGGGTGTTATAGACGCTTGATGGTATGGTATGAACTCAAGCTAATCATAAATTTAGATTCATTGTATAAACTACGTACATAGTTGTAAGTTAATTTATAGCCCTGATTACCATTTCCATCACACTATTAATATAAAATACTTATCCTTCTACCGTGCACGTGGAGAGTGATAGTTTTCCGGTTAAAAAATAATTGCGTTCGAAATAATGAGTTAAACGTTAAACTTACCAGGTAGCGCATTACTTTGGCTTCATCTTGATTGCAATATAATACTTAATTGAATTTAGCAATACTAGCTGTAGGTGGGAAGATATTATCTAACAACCAATCTCGCAACTGCAATTGTAGAATCATTTATATATACCTACATATATTTCACATGACATGATGCATGCAAAGGTGTTAATAAAATATCCAAACATATTTTAAGCGTACTAATAAATTGATGATGGTAGCATTTTTAAGAAACATGTTTTCCACTAGGGTTCCGTTTCAAATGTGTTGTTCCTTGAGTTTGTAGTTGCAGGAACTGCGCACATAAGTAATCTAGTTGGATTCTTAACATTCCCAGAGAAGCCCTGAATGAATACATGGCCTTGTTGGAGGTGGGTGGAATGGAAAATGAAGTATTCTAGCCATCTAGCTCAATGATACAAGGTTTTCAAAAAGTCTAAGCTACTTGAATATCAAATTCAGTAAGAAGTGTATGGATCGATCAACGCGATTAAAAATGGTTGGCATTTGTTGGCGAAATATGGTTCGGATTAGAAAAATAAAAAATCTAGGCAAAATTGTTGAATGGAAGAAAATACATTTCATAAAAGGCAAATGGTAGTAGTGACCCTGTTGGACAAGCTGATATTGTATATCAACTTTCCTTTAGAGAAGCATATTTAAAAAGAGATGTACTGATCTTTCCTTTGGGAGGGATACTTGTTTTCTGGCGAAAATGTTATGGATGTATGGTACAAGGAACATATCAGAAAGAAAACAAAGTCAACTAATTCAGGGAAAGCCAGTGAAAGCGATGGATCCACAGGAAAACATTTAAATAGGCGACATTTCTCTGTTAAACATTTCCTGTCGGTTTTGCATATTCTTTCGGAAGTTTATGCAGTTATGTGCCTACAAACACATTTTACTACAGACAATTAAATTAGGTAGGTACAAACTCATTGTATTTGTTTGTATTCGATCAACGTATACAAGTTTGAAGGCCTTGACGTGAAATGTAATTTTCAATTGATCTCATTTAAACTTTTAAATGTATATACGGTTGCATAATGGGTTGAGTTGAGAGCTTGGTAAATTTTACATTTGTATGCATGTTTGACAGTGTTTAGTAACAATTCACAACACAATAATCATTATGGTGGAAATAAAATTATGTAATTTTTGTAAAAGGAGACAAGAAATATCGCTCTCTCAATCAACTCATTTGGAACTTTAATTGAAGTCGTTTATGTAATTTCAGATTCATATTTATAGATAAAAAGGGTAATGGAACTTAAGTTTCCATGGGTCTACCATAATTGGATTTTAAAGATTATAGTATAGTTCCGAAGTTATTTATTGCCCATTCTATGACTGGATGTTTTAGTAATTATGTAATCTTTTTATGCATCTATTTTCAATTACCCAATCAATCGAAATTTAATATCGGCATAAAAAATCTTGGTGATATGCATACATATTAGTACATACAAAATACAGTAGTCAAAAGGAAACTTGAAACATTGTGGAAAATGTTCGTTTAATGAATGATTGTTTACATATAAAATTATGGAATTGACCATGACCTGCTACCCTACCTTTATTTATAGGTTTATATGGATCATGCCAAAAATTAATTTAGTAATGACATTGAGTATTCAAATATCGTTCAAACAAGAACGCAAATAGGCGCCCTGGCATGACTAGTTCTCTAAAACAATGAAGCTCAAGTTTTCTCTAAACTTTTCACTTTTAATATGTCTTTCGATCTTAGAATCTGGTTCAAGTAGTTATAGATATAGTAAAAATGTGTCACCAGCTTCTAGTAAAATAACAAGCACTTTACTGAAGAACATTCAGGTTCAATGG
>JAQFZG010002369.1:0-16864 GCA_034695465.1 Entomobrya nicoleti
TGATTATATTGATATATAAAAACGCAGTAAAATATGATAAAAAAACAAACATAAGCCCATTGATGTAGTGACGTAAACTTTTCGACAATTAAAGATGACTCACTCTAAAACTGTTACATGAAATGTTTTTAAGTTTATTATAGTTTCTTAAATACACATTAATCAGAAATATGTAATATATGGGCATAGTACCTTAATCTTCAAGTTAACTTTACTAAATAACGTTTTGTTACACAAAATCAGGGCCTTCATTGGGTTTTAATAGTATACTTTATAGTTAAATTTGTAGACAATAATTTTAAACTTAGTTTTAAAATTTTTTTTAACGATGCCTAATATTATTTTTTACAGTGAAAATATTTATACATTAAGTTACTGCTTAACAGGTTCGAAAATCAGTTTGTAAATTTACTAAATAATCTAACGTTTCGGTTTTTTACCATTGTTTATTAAATAGTAAATAGAACACCAAAAATAGGTAGTAACTACTTTTCTAACCAATAGAAGTAATTCAAGATAACATCAAAGTCTGAGATAAAATTCTAGTAAATTGTTAAGCTACGGAAAAATATAGTTCCTTACTTGTCTTCCTTTCTATTTATACTAACGAATCAAAAAGCTGTACAATTTGTGCATATTTCCCCATTCTTCTTGTCTTTTTATGATGAAATTTATCGATGATTATATTAAATCGTGTGAGGGACAATTTACTAGAATCTTCCTCTGACTTGAGACTTTAACAGTGAAACCTACCACATTATAAGCAATATGATGAGATTTTACTATATTTCTGTACTGAAATATGATCTGGTAAATTTTGAAAACTAATTAAAGTAAATTAGTACTTACGCAAATCTTTTGAATACCTTCCTGCTATAAGCTAATATTTTGCTTGTGATCCCTGAGTACATTTTATGTTCCGATGTACTGCTAAATTGCAATTAGAACATAAAATGTACTTTCTAAAATCAGACAACTTGTTTTTTAACTGCTCAAAGGTGCTTGGAGGGGGACATTCATCAAACACTAGTTTCAATGCTATATTTTCTAAAACTGGAAACAGGGACTTCCAGTCCACATGTAATATTCTAGTATGATCGCTTATACTTAAATGAATGACTACCTTTAAATATTTTAAGTTTCTGCACCTATGTAGCCTTAAAACCTGATCTAAATCAATCATCGTTTGTTTGATCCCCAACTTAACCAAGTTTGGAAATATACCACAAAATCTATTATTTATAATATTTTTAGCTACGGTCACTTGACCGTCCAACCTAGGCCTCATAAAGATAGCACTCACATTATTAAGTGTATAATTTACTCTTATTTCAAAAATATTAATTCTTGTTTGCAGCAAGCCTGACAAAGAAATTTCATTCAAAGTTTCGTGATTCTTCCGTAACAATTCATGAAATTGTTGAATAAGATCATCATTAATTTGACCATTTAACTTCAGGCTACTTAATTGACTTGATTCCAGACAACTGAGAATGTTATCGAACAATGTTTCACAATTAGTAAAATTATTTAAAGTTAGGCGACTCAAGCGAGGAAGGAGTACTTGACAATCTGTTATTATTTCAAGGTCGCCTTGACAAAGTGAGCTATTCGAATTATCAAACTGAAGATCATACAAGTTTTCCCATTTATAATTAGGACTAAAAATCTTGTGCATAAGTTCATGTGATGATATTGTAAGATGTGAAGTATGTTGTCGTGTACGAACAGTCCTTTTTGAACGATGGTGTAGTTGACTAATTATGTTATTACTCCAAGCAACGGAAAAAATACTACTTAAATCTTTTATCTGTTCTGATCCATGGCCTGGTACACGAAAATGGGTTAGACTTTTTAAAGTGGAGTAGGTGGGATAAGGTGTAGCTCTACTGCATCGTGCAAGTAAGGTGAACAAAATCAATATATGGTTCCCGATAGCCATGGTCTTACTTATAGCAATTACAATATAATTTGATTGTCTTCTTCATCCGAGTTTATGTCGTCTCGGTTACTTGAGAATGGATATCTGGGCTGTAATTTGATATAGTATTCAATTGAATTGATATTTATCCAATTATAGTGTCCATATATTGTATTGCTGGTCCTCCAGATCCTGTTTTAGATAAGGAAATTTCAGTTTCTCAAAATTCATTAAATGGTTTTAAATTTTTTATCTGTTTTACCTGCGCTTTCATCAAATGTTCAAATCGTAAGCTTAACACCAAAAGAAACACATAAGACATAACGTTTACTATAAGTTTTAAATTTAGTTTCCAATTTAACATTTAAAATTATTTCTACTAACCCAAGTCAGGTTAAAATAAATGCACCTTGTACTATACAAAACACGATTTAGTTACTTGTAAGTTTTAATGTGACAAACCAATTTTGAATGCGAATTCACAACGCTGAGTGTACTTTTACTTAATAGTTATACAATAGATATTTATTTTTACTTGTGATGACTCATATATGTATCACGCTTATGGTTAAATGGGTAAGCAATAAAGGAATTTGTTACGACACATAATGATAAGCATGGTTATCATCACAATGCTATGTATTTTTTTCATTTATCACATCCAGTATTCACACGAAAATTACCAGCCTTAGTTTTTAAGCAAGGCTTACATACCAAATTTTTGGGACCACATGGGCAAACATGGTTATATCACCACAAATCCCCAGTAAACATTTAAAAAATTATTTCGACGCAATATTTAACGCGTCAGCTTTTATGAGTAAATGACAATGAGCAGGACATGTAATACATTACTAAAACAGTACTTGTCCAATGTGAACTCATCAATTTAATGCAGAACTGCGTAAGTGTAACTATTAAGGTTTATGATGCACAAAATAATGCTTGTTAAACGATATTGATTTTTTGTGATACAGTACAATATGGAAAAACAAATATAACAATGTTTTAATATATTTGAGTGACGTTTTGGAAAATAATGCTCTTCCGTAAGTAATTTACTTATGGCTAAATGAATGCTGTTTCTGGGTTTTATTTTTATTAATATTGAAAATTATATTTACATAATATTTACATAATAATATACAAATACTAAATACAATATATTTTGAACAACTTTCTTTTTAAAGTATTCAGTTAAATTAACAAATGTTAGCTATGGCTGATAAATTTGTATAATTGGTTAATTATAAACATACATCGAAAACTAGAGATCAAGAAACCCTTATACATAATATTTTTTTCAAAAATCATCATCACAGTTAGAATTTATTTTTGTTACGTAAGTTCTTTCGATGTCATAGTCTGATAACAAGTAGCATGTTGAAATATTCCTGAAATTTAGAAACAATTCCATGTATTTTAGATTGGGAAGTACATTTACTGGAAATAAATCTAGTGTTGTCACACTATTGGGTATGTCCACACCTAATGTCACATTCGATAACATTTTAAACTTTAGAATAGAAGAAAACTGGCTGTACGGAAGATAGCCTCTCATGGAAACAATTTTAACCAAATGGTTGGCCCCAATAAAACCTCTTAGGAATTCAATATTTGTGTTTACTGGTGCTAGAAAATCAATGTACAATTCTTTTAAATTTGGAAGTTGATTTGAAATCCTATCAAAAAGAGATACCTTCCACAATATATTAGTAAAGTGTAAGATTTCTAACGAATACTTATATTGCTTCAAAAGATGTCGTATGCCCATAATATTGTTCCGGGTTATTTCAGTGTTTCTTATCTTAAGAGACCTCACTGCGTTCATATAAAATGTTTTTGATATAAAATCAAAGATATTTTTGCAATCAATATTTTCAAAAATAACTTCATTTAAATTGAGCAAATATTTTTCAGTTGTGTAAGATTCTTGCATTTCCCTATGCATACATTGGTTTTCGTTGATGTCGCCAAACTGATTAAATGTTTGACCAAAAGTTATTTTGTAAGCAGAGATAAACGTTTCTAGTACTGAAGACACATGTAGTACTGTCATGTCCGCAATCCCCACTAAAGTAAGTTCTTTTACCATATCCGTATTAGGTGATGAATTTTCAAGATTCCACGTGCTGCTATTGTGGAAATTTACCGTCAAACAAATAGTAGTCTTTTCTGACATGTTTTTCAGTTTCTGTTGGTACTCAACTTCTGATGAAACCACTATTCGTAAGCACTCATTCTCTTTTGTTGGGATATTGCCTGTTGGCCTAATGTGTAAGTTGTGTTGCTGCTGCTGTATTAAAAAGGGAAAACGTATCACAATTAATTTTACTGAGTTTTTGTTTTATAACCAGAGTTTAATGACTTTATGATTTGAGCTTACTTCTCCCATGGTTGTGTTTGAGTCATCATTAAGAACAACCAATGGCAATGATTTTGTTTCCATACTCCCATCGGTGAAGTTTGGGTGTATTCCAGTTTTATTTATCTTGACAATACTAATTTTACCAAGCAATGCCAATGTAACCAATAATTGTAAAATGATAAAAATAATTGTGCAGATTTTCCTAACATTTCCTTTCCATTTAATGGTAGTATTAGTGAAAAGGCTTATCTTGGTCGTTAAAACTTTAAAACCTGGCGATGCCACTGAAGTGGTTGTCGAACATTGATTCTCACAAGAATGGTTTTGTCCACAGCAGAATTCGTGCAATCGAACATTCTCGTCCTCGCTCTGAGAAAATCCCCCATAAGTTGTTTTAGGTGATGTCATGTTAACTCAAAATACATAACAGACAGAGTCCAGAATATCGCGGCTTAGATCCTTGGCTGGTAGAAACACCAAAAATGCATGTTATATATTTTAAACAATGTTTTGCTTGTAATGTGCATCTTACCTTTAGTTTATTGTAAAACGCTAGTGTTGTATTGCTGTATAAGTGTAAGTTATATCCATTCCAATATCGTTTTTTTAGACTACACAAATATGATCGATTATGTCGCACCGATATGTTGGTCTGTTTAACTGTAAATTATTGTAAATTTTAAATAAGAAAACAACATTTATTATAAATGTTTGAAAACTTTAATAATGTATTTCGTACCTTAGTTTGTTAGAAAACTGTTAAGCGATAGGGGTCTTCAAAATGGTACCTTAGGTTGAAAGGCTTAGATTTGTTTGCAAAGTTGTGTTTTATTTGCTGTTAAATATGGGTAATCTAAAATGTTGGCACTTTGATATTAGTCAAAACGATATGAAAATGTTTCGGTAAGGTAATGGCATGCATTTTGCTTTCAGTTAGACAATAAAGTTATAAATATGATAGTGAGCTTTTATCAATGCAACTTCATATTCACTAAAAAGATATTAGTGAAATATATTGGTAATATGAACTCAAACACTTGCACATTTGCATGTATTCGTATGCAGCTTTGTTATCTCAAATGTTTATTCAACATTAATGAAATAGGGGACGAGTTTAATATAGTACAAAATATTCGTTTTAAACAAAAACTGCGCAGTTATACAATGATGCAAGGATAAAAAGTGTTGACAAATGACTGAGTAAATTGGTTGAGGTAGCTCACATATTTTGATGTTTATTTTTTGTCTGGTTTATTTTGTTTTTCTGGGTATCAGCCAAACTGGACAGTTTTTCACGTATCTCTGTATTTTATCAGCAGTGCTATAGTAGCTGCTTTAATGTGCTAAAAATATATCAACGTATAATTTGGGATTTATTTCTTGATTTCTTCTGATATGATGTTAAATTAAAATTGAATCTTTATGCATACTAGCATCATGCATACTATAACATTAAGATTATACATATTTGAATCTAATCCGATATTTGTTATGTATGAAAGTAATATTATATAAAAAGTCAAGTATGGGTATAGGTGTGTGAGTCCATTTATGACAATGGGTATTTTGATCAGTTGGGTGATATAAACGCTGCATAAATAAATGATACATGATAGGGTAGGTTGGAGAGTCCAATTTAGTGTTTTGATGTTTACTTACATTTTCGTTTCAAATCATTTGTTTCGTTGTTTTATCATTGTGCCATAACAAAAAATAACTGAACCTTAATAGCATGCCTAACAGATATGAACATTTACAATTATGCAGATACTTTACGATATACATACTTGCCTTATAGTATTAATTTATTTCTCAATCATTACATACGGGACAGTCTTCTACTTTATTTACCTGTAAATTTAAAATAGACTTCCAAATTTTAATATAATGTAAGGTAAAACTTCAATCATTTTATACCAAGTAATATGGAGTAAATAATAAAATGAATTAGGAGCTACTAATGTTGATGCATTTATTTTTTAATTTAGACAAAAAATCAAGTTAAAACAGCTAAATATACAGCTTACTTCTATGTGACAGAATCAGTTACTAAAATTAATCTTACTAAATATCTTTGGCAATTAGTATATATAATAATTAGTGTATGTATTTTTATATATTGTATTTATCAAAAAAATATAGAACTAAATATATATGCACAAAAATTGGTATTCATATTTTTTAAAGTACTTCAAAGTTTTAAATCAACTAAATTTTTAAAGAAAATTATTTTAATTTTTAATAGTTTCTTTAGTATTTGAACTAGTTTTAATGTCATTTGTTATTCAGCAGTCTGTTCACAAATTGATTTTTAAGTAAATGTGTAGTTTTTACGATGCCAATACAATAACAAGAATACTAGATACATACACGAAAGGTAAAAGTCCATTTAAAAATTGAAAAAGTAAAAACTAGGCTTTAAAACAACAAATTACCAGCATCATGATATTATAAACAACTGGAACGACTAGAATAGAGCTAAAATTTAATATGAAATAAATTACTTTGTATACAAATTTAATTTTGCATCATGCAGTTATATAACATTATTTCAAGTACACATTTCCATGCAATAATTCCTTATCTGAATTTGACTCCCAATATGATTACAGTATTTGAATTGTCGTGTGATCGGGAGTGTTCTGTATTTATAAATATAGCTATACAATACAGTCTTTTGGGATAACACTAAACATATTTCGATGCATATGTTTGATATACAATCCCTGCTTTAATATGAATTTTTACTGACAATAGCCTTAAAAATTAAATGAACTTGCTGTATATTACAATTTTGATGGTATTGGGGAGTTTAGTGAAACGACGAATTGTAAACAGGCTGTTAATCAGTTAAGCTGAAGATAAATGCAATCATTATCATTATTCAGATAAACGTAATATCATGACTCAATAGAATGCACTTACAATACTAGTTTTTTTGCGAATAACAAATGGAATATTTATTACGTTTTAAAGTTGTGTTGTTCCAACATGCATAACTGTTATACATTTTCTTCCTTTTGCCACTTTTTAAACTCGTTTGTTTGATCAAATAACTAAGACGTCAAAAATTTCGACTACCTATAATGTTATTTTATTTTAACTAAGCAGTAAGGCAAAAGAAGATACTGAAGCCTCACTGAAGAATTTTTTATTCCAACGGATTTACTGTTATAAATCATTCAGAATACAACAACAAGAACATTTTTCAGTTTCTCTTCTACTGGAACACGAACAATGGCAGGGGTACGAATTGGCAATGAGGGTAAGAAACATAATAAAAATATGTAAAGATTATTAACATTATTGCTACATTGAAAAAAAGAATGGGATTTTGGTTAAGTAGAGTAAAAGAACAATACGACGTTTCGTAAATGAGGATAATTTTAACGATTTCTAGCTTTGAATAAATATACATTTACACAATTTAATTTGAATTGCTACAGTTCCCTGACATATTTTTTAAGTAGTGTTCGACTACTTCGTTTATTAAAAAATGTAAAGCGAAAATTTTATTGCAACAAAATGACAATTTTTTCTCCAGATTCAGTTTTTATACGCAGTGTATTCGGCTCATGCATTGTATATCTATACTCATAAAATTTAATATTCCAAGCAAGCAAGTCCAATTCTTTTTACATAACTTTATTTACTAAAATTTTAATGCGTATTTCAAATAAATTGCAGTATTTTAACCTGAAATGTACAAGTAGTCCACCACTGCTAATTTATTATTAAAGATAATCATGTAAATATTTGCCTTGCATTAAACAGCGATAAAGAATGAATTTGTAAAATTAACTGATTTCATATAGTATCTAGTATCATGACTCTGTTTGTTTAACTTTAAAAATTATCATTAACATTCATTCAATATATCGCATTGACTGTGTATGTTGACATTGGCCTTGAATAATTTATGTAATTTTAAATACATATATGCATTCATTACAGCATTTCCAACAAAAGAATTTCTGACTGTCTTCAAGAGCGAGGAAATCAAACAGATATTTCTTGGAAAGCCTCCAGTGCTCAGCCTCTTGCTCGACTTTGCATGCTACCTGAACACTTCGCCTGATTTAATAGAAATTTTGAAGTTTCAAATCGAACAAGGAAACAAGAACGGATATGAAGTGATCCAAGAAATATTGGTGAACTGGTGTCAAACCTGTCCAAATCAGGCAACCCTAGGATCATTGCTGACCATAGTGGAAAAAAAGTTTGACTGGAAAATTGTTACTGGTATGGAACTGTATAGTACATAGTTTATAGAACGTTATGCACATGCATTTGTTTATAAATTTGATTTATTTTAAATGTTAGATTTTTTGAGAAAGAAAATCCGAAGCCAAGCAAATAATTTCACTGATCTTGATGAAGGCTCGAACAGAATTATACCGGGATTACATGGAAATCAAGTTCGAACCAATGGGCCACCGGGACATTAATTTTATCAAATTAATTTATTATAGGGAAGCTTTCAGTAAGCTTTTCCATTGCAACACAAACGCAAAATCTATCTTGGAGGCTTTAGACGAAGGACTCAAGAATGCTAAATCCTCACACGAAGTCATACCCGATTTCCAGCACAAAACATTTTCAGAATATCTGTTGGCTCAATTTATTGTAGACAACTGGAAGAAGCCCACTATAGCTATAGTGGAACGAACTACTTTGTCGAATTTCATATATGAAACGTTATTGGCCACATGCGAAGCCAAGGATAATGATGAATTTCAGGGTAAAGCATTTTTTATTGAATACAAACTTACTTTTCAGTATTAAAGTATGTATTAATGTATTTTGGTGATCAATAGCATCCCTTGACCTTGAATACGGTATACTCGAGGCAGTTTTGTTGAAAATGGGAATACATGATACAGGAACAGATGATGATAATGTGCTGCATCTGATTCAACTAGGATGGGAACAAGCATTAAGTAAGTTTGTTTATATTAAATATCTTAAATTGGTTATAAAATATAATACTTAAATATTTCACATTGTAATATTTATTACAGAAAATCTGCAAGCATCCACTATAAAAGGTCAAAGAGCATTTCGTCATTTATCTATTTGCTACTTCTTAAACGAAATTATTTCGAATGATGAATCTTTGGCTTATAAAAGCCACACACCGGTCAATATATCATTTTGTAAAAACTCACATAAACAGTTTACCCATATTTCTAAAGACTTTCTCTCAAAAGTTTTGATATCTGTGAGCTTTAGCTATAAACACTTGTTTCGACTTGTGACTGAGATTTTTAGGGAAATGACAGGGGCGAAGAAATTATGCGTTGACTCTCAAACTTGTCAAACAATATTAATTCTCGCTGCTCGCCAAGATGATGTGGAGACGTTTACGTATTTTCGTAAATTAGTGGAATCAAATTACGGCTGTGACATAACTTCTATCAGATTTCATGGCGACTTTTTTAAAGACACAATTTACGAGCATACTCCTCTGCATGAGGCAGCGAAAAGAGGAAATTATAGTCTTTTTGAGCATTTACTTAACGTTTACAGAGATAAAGTACTTTCAAAGTCGTGTTTGGTTGAAATTTGCCTACTAGATAGTCGAAGAAATTTTGAGCACGTTATCAAAAAGAAAAGCAAAATACTTGCTCTACTAAACTCAGAAAACATTCGATATGTGTTTAAAAATATGGAAACCAGTTTTCTTGACGGGGTTCATGTTGAACTATTTACCAAAATTTGTGATATGACAGGTTATGCATTAACAGCAAAAGACGTGATATGGCTGTACAAATTTGTAGTGTTTTATTTTACAACTGAACACCAGATGGATGTTCTTGTAAGTTGGCTGATTTCCAAAAATTCAACCCGACTGTTGCTACATGTTTACGATGAACAAAATTTCTTGCTTATTGATGCATTACGACAGAACGTTTTGGGTCCAGAAACGTTAGGACGTATTTATACATCTTATAAATTTGAACTTGGTTCTATTATATATTATGTAACAAAATGCAAGAATCGGCATGCTTTGGTTCAAAAAATGATAGATCTAACTCGAAATGTTAATTTAAAGGACCCATCAGATCCTATTATTTTAGAGTGGGCTGCTAACATGCTCGATGTTGAAAAAATGAAATATGCCATTTTTGAAAAATTACACAAGGCAAATTTATGTCGTAATTTGGATAAGCAAAAGGTCAAGTCCTTGAAGCTACTTGATGGTGAGATTAGAAAAATTATTGAGGAATACGAGTCGATAACAGACAACGAACTACATGGCAAGATAGTATATAATTCGAATGTGATTCTGGGTAGAGGTACGTTTGGCATCGTTTACAGTGGAACGTTTAATGAAAGACTGGTAGCTGTAAAGAAAATCGTTTTCAATGCCAAACATGAAAAACATGTAGCAAATGAAACTAAATTGTTACTGGAATGCGATGGACACGAAAACATTATTAAAGGCTATTGTGTTCAGAAGTCTCCACGTACAATTTTGATTGCTCTTGAAATTTGCAAATTTACACTTGAACATTGGGTTCAAAAATATCTCACCATTGATACCAAAGTACATTTACCGGATTTACTTCATCAAACGACAAAAGGCTTAGAGTACCTTCACTCTAGAAATGTTGTGCATCTTGATATCACACCACAAAATATTTTACTCATTCCCATTTTCGATGACGATATCAGAGTGAAGATCAGTGACTTTGGGAATAGTAGGAAATTGACAGATAAGACAGATATGAGATTCGAAGCTGGTTCGGGAACGATAGAATGGATGGCACCTGAACTCATCAATTTGGTTTCAATGTCAAGCCAGTCAATTGGTCAAGATTTGGTAAGCTCTTCAGTGCATTCGATTTTATTGGTATAAAAAAGGCATAGTAAAATATATTTATAATAATTTGACATTTTAATTTTTAGACTACATCAGCTGATATTTTTTCCCTTGGATGTGTATTTTATTACGTTTTGTCTAAAGCCATGCATCCCTTTGGAGTTAACTCGGAAAACATCACCTCAAACATTCAACTAGACAACCCATGTGTTCACTCCAGCCTCCTGAAAGAATCATCATTTATTCATTTGTTCTTTCTCATGACCAACCCAACTCCTGAGTTCAGACCAACAGCAGCAGCATTGCTAAAACATCACATATTTTGGCCAGAGAAAAAAATGCTAAGCTTTCTTGTCGCCGTGAGTAATGCCGCTGATCAGCCAACAGTAACTTCTCAAATTTCCAAAATTATGGATAAAATTGAGAACTATCCATTGTTAAAACCGTACTACGAGCCATCAACTTCAAAAGGGTGGATTCGCTTCCTTTGTGTAGACGTTCAAAGGTACGTTTCTGGAATAGATTGTAAAAGAAAACCTTATGCAGGAGTCTTATTCTTTGATTTAGTTCGTGCAATACGTAATATGCAATTACACTATGCTGCATTACCAAAGAATGTACAGGTAGCTGTAGGTCCCGTACCGAATTCTTTTATGAAGTATTGGTCAAAACAATTTGCTATAGTTTTTGAAGTTATTTGGCTGAATTTGGAAGTGATGAAAGATGATCCCACGGCTGCAATTTTAGAGTACTATAGTGAAGAATTTAATTTTAATCGTGAGGAAATTTCAGAAAGGGCAGATAAGATACTTGCGAAATATATTCGAAATCAATGCACTAAAATGGTTCTACGGGGAACAACGTTCTAAGTAGAGATATCATGCTATAATTTTTAGAATATAATTTAACTGTAGGAACATATAAAATTATTGTTATTTTTTTTAGAGATCTTTAGAAATAAGCTGTTGCGGAAGCTGAAATAGTATTTTTAGCTATGCATTTTACGTATGTATTTGAAATGAACCCAAATTACATAATCGGTTAGCTTCACTTTAGCCAGAACAAGTTTACTTGGTTTGTTTTGCGTAATAAATTGTGCATGTGTTCTCAAATAACAAACATTTGTGTTCTTTATATATTGAGTATGACTCTCTTTGTTTTTGTAAATTATTTGATATATTTTAGTACTAAAGCAGAGTAAAATATCAGCATACTGCCTATATTATGGTGTGTTTTACCGCAAATGTATTAAATACTAGTTTATAGTAATTTGCTAGCCCAAAGTTTAATTGTCTCGTTAACATTTTAGTTATAAAACCATGTAAAAAATACATTTTTTATTTAACTACAAAATGTATATTTTTACTGCATGAAAAAGACATGATTTCAATAATATTGTATTACTAGTAACTTATTTTTACGCAGTCAATGGACATTTTTGCCGTACAAATTTATGTCAAATTACCCCTTTAAGGGGTTATAAAGTAGTCGCAATTGTATCCCCTGGTGTTTAATAAGTATACTACTTTAATGTCAAGACTACTATATTCTATTTACAAATTATTATTGCTTCATGAAGAAATAATGAGTTGTCATTTATTTTGATACAAGTTTTATTATTGTATCGTATGGTAATAAGAATTATAATTTGTAAAGTGTAAAAGCTTATGAATGTTGTTTTGTATTGTATATGTACTATATTATCAAAATGCGTGCTATATTACCAGTATGCAAGTTTTTATCTTCATCAAAGATTCCTTCAATGTATACTCCAAGGTTTCAACCTAAATTCATATTTAGTTTCCACTTATCTCTGTTTAAACTACCAAAAATATGTTGGGTATCAGCAATGTATAGTAAAGTTATCTTTACTGGTTATTACAAAATAAAAAAATATTTCCTTCGTTTGAATAAATTATCTATAATAAACAATATAAAATAAAATTTAAGCATTATCTTGACAAAAAATGTTGTCTTTAATGTTTATAGCACGCAAGAAGCTATGAAATCAATCACCATGAGAAATACGATGGTTTGTTAGTCTTATATTTTTCCTTAATCTACGATGTAAAGCGCTTTTACAAATGTACTAAAAGTTATTATTTATGTATTTAGACGGAAAATTGGTAAAATAAATAAAAGATAAGCAGCTATGTGGCAGGAGCATTGTAAGCACAACTTTTTAACACTTTCACATTTTAAAAACTACAGAACATGGGAGGCATGAATTATTTACTTAGTTAAAATAAAATAAAAGATCATAATGTAACAAATACCTGTGTTGTAAAAAATTTATTTGATATTGATAGTTGTAATAAAATAGGTTTTTTTACTACTAAACATACGTATTCTAATATTTATATTCCACTTTTATTGAATACTAGAATATTGCAGATAACAAAGTTCAAGATACTATTCTTAAACCAACCTTGTCAAAATGCTCTGGTACCGTGTTAGAAAGTACAAAAATGCTTCAGACAAAATTATCACACGACAAAATTATAACAGACCCAATAAAAGCTATGCAGTTACCTCCAATATTCTAGAAGATGAATTAAAAGAATTGACTTCTTGAACATCATCAGTAATAAGTTTGGATAAATGTATCAATGTGCTTAAGAAATTTCCACTTATCGTCAGTGAAATAGCTGAAAGGAATGGAGAATGGTTTGGTATGAAAGCTATCGAGTCGGTGAAGATTTGTTAGCATTTTTAGACCATGGACCATGCTAAAAATATAAACAATCTTACAAACAGTTAAACGTCAAGCATTTGCATCTTACAATTGAACTCCTCAATGGTCATATGTATTTCACGTTCTCATATTTTTGATGTCTACTTCACAATTGAGAAAGTTTTTACGTTTATGGACGTAATGTGTGTCCTTGAAATGACCTGAAATTTTTCTGGTTCAGTTCAGGTTTTAAACAACTGCGTATAATTTTTTTTCAATTAGGTCAATGAATCATGATTTTAAACCAAGTAAAGATTGCGTTATGGGATACCATTTATTAAGCAATTTCACCCTAATTTATTAATTTTATAACTATTTTTTTGAAGTTTTGATACTAATTATATGAGTATGAATTGCACATTGAATTGTTTACGGTTTATATCTCGAATGCTACATATTTCTAATTAAAATACGCAAGCATAATTTTTTTTGGCGTTTTTAGCAAAGTAATTTACTTAACGCGAATTAGAAAATATTATTACGAACAAACTGTCTGGGTGTTTATGCCGTTTAGTTTGTCCATAACTGTGCAGTGTCATGACATTTAGAGTGCAGTGTCTTGATGAGATTTTGCAATACTTGTATTTCGCAATAATTTGATGAATTACTGAATTAAATAAATAATAAATTAATTAAAAATCAACGAATGCAATTATGTACGCTCTCACTGGTGTCACACTCCAGTAAGATGCAAATACACTATCGCTTATCAACATAATGTGTAATCGGGTTTTTACTGATTGTCAATCACACCACCAAAATATAAACTAATATACAATTATACTACTTTACCTTACCAATGATATAACTTACTGATATCAATATACAGTTTACGTGGTGTCTATCAACTTGTTGAGAATTAAACAAACAATTGTGATACCTCAATTTATAAACTGGTATTGAATGTTTTCAACCAAACGTTTTATGAGATTAATACCAAAAAAATAATAGTATTTTCTGTTTGAATTATGTTTACTTTGTTCTACTTTCTTTGTACCGTCGTATGCATCCAGATATGGTCACAAAATATGAATATAATTTTACGTAAGTTACATATATGCACAATTGAGCACAATTGAATTCATAATGGTGATAATTCTTTTCTGTTATTCAATTTTCGTATGTTTCATATTCTATGATGTTTCTGTGCCCGTTCCAAAAAAAGACAACACTATCAGGAAATTAAATAAATATTACTCATAAATCAATAATACACAATTTCTTGTGTAGATGTTGTCGACATCTTTTGCATTCGCATAAAGTCTGGCACTTAGGATGTCTGGCCGTCCGTCCGTCTAATTCAAGAACCCTTTTGACCTCAAACTTGGTGTGTGGATCTCTTGATTCAAGGGCAAGGCTGCTATTGATTTTCAGCCCCCTTGGTTCAAAAGGTCAAGGATCAACCCCAATTACAACTACAAATGACTCCCTACTTGACCCCCTATGACCCCACACTTGAAACCAAATGACCCCCCACTTGACCCTCACTTGACCCCAAATGGTCCCACACATGACCTGAAAGACCTCTAATGACCCCACACATGACCCCAAATAAAACCCCTGATGATATGTACAGTGATAATTGATTATAGCATTACAATGCTCTGGTTGTGATTATTTTTGTCTCGTTTACAATTCGGTGTTTCCAATTTTGTTTTAGGGTGAACTATGATAAGCATGTGTTGCTGAGCTTAATATTTTCAATTATCAAAACAGTTTTATCGAGGAGGTTCTTGAGATAATATGATTGTTAGAATTAATGATGCTATGCAATGCATGCATATATTGTTTTATTGCCTGGTTTTGAAGCACCGTATTTGCGTATCATAGAAAAACTACGCAGCATTTTTGATGCATCCGTCAATCAAGATACTGTATGTACAAGCAATACCAAATCAATCAGTTGATTTATACGTTGTCCGGTAAATTTGCAGGGTCCAATTCGCAGACATATACTAATTCATAGAGTCCCATACACATACTGACCAATCCGCATAAAAGGACTATTCTTCACTATTCACATCGAGCCTAGAATTATTAATGAGGCAATGTTATAAAAACGTCTTTTTTCCAAATAATTTTTAACATCATTTTAAATGTTTTTTATATGCTTAATATTATTTTTTATTGTGAAAAACACATAAAGTTATAACATAGTGATTCGAAAATATTTTATAAAATTACTAATTACTAAAAACCACCACCCTCAAAACCCACCACATGTACACAACACCCATTTATCGCACCACCTGCACCACCAACCATAGCTGGCACAGCCACCAGTGACGGTAACCTCATACCACCTAATATATATTGCACCACCCGCAGCACATCGCACTACCCATTACATATCCCAACACCTGCACCACCTATTATATGTCGCACCACCCACAACACCTAATATATATCCCACGAGCCGCACCATGTCGAACCACCCGCAGCACCTAATATATATCCCACCCCCCGCACCACCTCGCACCACTTAATATGTATCGCACCACCATAAAATCACAATGATTCAGTGAAACCAAAGAAAAACATTCATAATTTTTTTATTTGAACAAATGATGTTACACAAAATGGTATAGATGTACTTTTGGCTAGATATACTTTTGGTACGGATTAACTGGTTAGGCTTTTGTAATTAAAACTAAAATTGTGGACCAAATGACATGACTAGAAACTGACGTTTCTCTAAGTTTTTACAAAAGAGTTGCCGCTAATAAATAGACTAGAAAATACTTACGAGGAAACACATTTACGTGATTGTGGCCGATTTGTCTCATGTTTTCAGCAAATATTACTCTTACCGAGAAAGTATTATATGCCAAGTCTCGACTCTCCATGGGCACTAGTTTGGAAATTATACAACAATTAGTTTTTCTGCTGACAACGAAGGCGATAGTAGAGAAGGGTCCCCCCTGATCTAATATTTCCAAAAAATGTTTATTATTATTTTTGCACAAAAAATTCTCTTCTCGAATAATAACACAACATCCTATGAATTACCATTTC
>JAQFZG010002370.1:0-16859 GCA_034695465.1 Entomobrya nicoleti
TTTTGAGAGTTAATTTATTTAACTAATTTTTGAAGCATATTACTGAGATACTCCTTTCCTTGTGGAGTAGTTTCAGATTCCGACACCATTCATACTCGTATCCACACACAAACATACATGCCCATGTACCATTTTTTCTGAGAACTTTTAAAAATAAGGCCATCTCCGAAAGATTTTCAACCCTGTGTATTTTTTTAGCTCTTTTAAAATGTGTTGAAAAGGATCAACAATGAAGTCCAATTGTACCCAACAATATCCGGAATTGGTTGGTTGTTTTAAGTACATACTTGGGGTCTTTTTTTGTCAAGCACTTTACTACATATGTTGATATGTACATGCTACACGCATACCTCTAAGTACGACTATAAGTTTGTTATAAAAATAACATAACAATCGCAGTATAACCGTTATGTATTGCTGAACAAATTTCATTCACGAAAAACTGAGTTGGTAGGTGAGTCAAGTACCATTTCACACATTTATTATTTAAATAAAAAGTACGAACGCGATCATTCCTTACTTCATTTTCTTGCCAAAATGAGTAACGTCTCTACGAAGTTCCAGTTTAATATTTTAAAGTTTTAAAATTTATTTAAGAAATTTAATTTTAATAAATAATTAATAGTGTCAACTTTTAATTGTACCTTATTATATACAATACAGTTTACAAAATTTGAATACATTTATAAAAGTCAAAATGGGTGAACAGGGTGAGACGAGTTTCCCTGCTTGTTACGCAATTCAAGAGGATGACGACGAACTGGAAGTGATTTTTGTATCTGATAACTTGTCGAAAGAGAAGAGTCAAGACAGGGAGACCTCCCGCACCTCAATTGAAACAAATTGTGATGATTCACAAGGTACTGCTGATGATAAGTACAAGATGGACAAGGCTATGCCGGTCCAGAATGAATTCCAGGATGGATTTCGGTTCGTTGAAAATGTGGAAACTCAGTTTGATGATACGGAGAGAACTATCAATGAGAAAGATCACATCATTGCGGAGTTGATCGCTGAGAATAACAAGTTGACAGGGGACAACCAGATCTTAACGGGGGAAATAAGTACACTCTCCGTTCAGTTTGGAATGCTGAGAGACAAGTATATCAAGTTGGAGGAGGAACTGGAAGGATTGAAGAGCAGTGATGATAAAATAAAGGCAGAGCAGTCAGTACTGTCCATGCCGACAATTGTGTCCCTGGAAGCAATCAAGAGGAAGGCTACCGAGTTGCAACACCGTTTTCAGCAAATTTGTGGGAAAATGGGAGAGGAAACGGGCATTTCCACCGATTCGATGTACAACAATGAGTTGAGATCCTTTCAAAATGAGGTAGGGCTGTTATTTGTACAAGTTGAGCAAAAGTTGTCCAAGTGGACTAAGAATCAGGTACAAATGATAAAGGAACTGGAGCGTTGTCAGATGTCACTGGAGATATTAAACGGCATGGTTACAACATCAGCCGAAAAGCACACTTCCTCCCAAATGGAAACTGTGGCTATCCCTCCAACTTGTCCAATTGTGGGGTCAGCGACGACGAACCAGGATGAAAGTAAGAACAGGAAACCACCCCCACCTCCATTAGTCCCTTTACGAATACCCATTCCAAACACTTCAAATTGTGATGATGACGATGATATAATCATACACAGAGGACGGCAGCAAAGTAGCATTGCACCAGTTTCCGTATCGACAGAGCTTGCCCTCACCTTATCTTCCTCGGAATCGGTTGACCACTCATCAGACTCCCACTCTCCACTTTTCCCAAGTCCCACAGTTTCTGATAAAGTGACCAGACTAGTGGCCTCAATGATGCCACAACAAGCTCAATTGACACAACTCAAGTCTCCAGTAAAGATGAGGAGAAGAAGGGGAAAAACAATAAGAACAATTCCTCCCCATTTTCAGGAAATTCCCTCAGTGGAATATATGTTTACGACTACGCAATACTCAGAAGCATCATATAACCCTGCACACCCTCAATACAATCAATATCCAGTTTCTCCTTACACCCCGAATGATCACAATCAAATGCAACTTCCGTTCTCAACCCGTTCTCAATTTCTACACCAACAAGATCATCAAATATCCTCCCCAGAACAATCGGCCTCAACACAAAATTCTACTTTCTCTTCAACCATCCCAGAAACCAACAAGCAGACGAACGATAGGACCCAGAGCAAATGTCAACTTTGTGAAATGTCGTTCTCTACCTCTGTTCAACTTAAACTTCACCGTGCTGTTCTCCAGTAAGTTTTTTTTTCAATTAATTTTAAATTTAATTAATTGCGAAGTGATTCTTTTTTCTTTCATGTTATAAGTGCAATTTTAACAATTTGTTTTCCGGAAGCAATGAGAAGCGACATTGTACTGAGGTGTCCCCATTTGTCTCTGTAATACATAGCAGCTCTGATGGAAGCTCTGCCAACCTTGAATAACCGTAATTCTTCACAATAAACAATAGTCGGTTATAAATACAGTGGAAGTGTTACAGGTAGAATATTTTAAGTTAGTTGTAATGATTAGTTGAGTCGACCAAATCTAGGTACGTGGTCGAAGGTCAACTTTTTTTGTAGAAGAAAATATTAAGTTAAAACAAAAAAATTTTTTATTGAACAATTTCATTTTATTGTGCAGTGAACAAAAATATATTTAAAGTGACATTTAAACATACATGTTTAATTAACAACAGACTTGTATAGAAATTAGTTTCAAAGGTTAAACTGGCAATTATTTCGATAAAGTTAATCAAGTTTAGAAACAGATTTTCAAGGTGCCCGTTTCGGTGAGGTGCTGCTCACTAATTACGTTTTACAATAATGGTTGGTTTCGGCCTCATGTTAACGACATGGAAATAGATATCAATACAATTTGCATTTTAATTTTACCGGAAGATTTAACTGCCAACAAAATTATACATTAAGATTATTGAAGCAAAATAATGATTAATTAATTACAGTGGAAAATCATAAAATTTACATGATGCATAAATCTGTAATTGGAGTAGTCTTAGCTGAAATAATTGGTCATTTTTCGTAGCATAAATGTTGCATAAGAAGCAGTGGTCACCAACGAGCTCCTCACTAGTATCACATTTTGGTATCTTTAGACGCAGTAGACTTCGTCACTGTCACTTCTGTCGTAGGCGTTATCGTTATATTTGTCAAATTTATTATAAATTGTTTTATTTAGAGTCAAATCAGTTGGTATCTAGATGAATTCAAATTCATGTATTTTTAAACGTATAATACAAAAGAATTATTTGGGTCACACAGGAGGGCTTAACAGCTGTCACAAAAGACATTTGAAAGACTTTAACGTTATTATGTTTTTTAAATTAAATATTGACAGCGTTACTCATAAAAGAACAATATCTAGTATCTATATAGACTTTAATTTGTGGAATTGCTGCTTTTTAAATGCCTATGTAATGCTACAAGTTGCAATTATCTAGAAATAATAACGAACGAACAAGTTACATTAAAATAAAATTCAATATTGTCAATTTAAGTAAATAAGTAAAAATTAATTGTTTTTTTAAATAGTTGTAAAATTATATTTTGTTTCTTTTTCACTACAAACAGTATATAAATTTGTTAAAAAATATCAAATAAAATCATGTTAATTGTGTTATCAATTATACTGTTACATATCGACGGTTAATATTCGGAAGGCCTCATGTCCAATGAAATATTTTTTTCGGAAGGGCACAAGTACTCGCTGTGATTTTTTTCGGATTGCCCTAAGTGCTCGCTAAATATATCTTCGGAAGGGCGTATATCCATTTCACGGGCAATGTGCGACTACCGCATCGTTTAAAAGACCATTAAATTTCCTTCATTTTGATACCACTATTGTACTACATGCATCTCTAGAGCACCAATTGCAAAAATGATAACAAAAACAAAAAAAAATCGACTCTTAAAAACTAATTGCGAAAAATATTGGTTTTTTACCAGCCAGTCATTTTGTAATAATTGTAATCATCAAAAAATCATATTTGAGTTGGTATTTAGTTATTACATATGTTTACAGTAATTTTTTTCCCAAATACGTCTACCCAATATTTTTATTTTTACACTTACTTTTATCGGAATTCTGTTACAATTTACTCGAAATCTTTATGTATGTATATTTCATAACTTGATAATTTGGACTTAAGGCAATCCGTACTTGAAATTGGTGAGGACTTGAGGCTTTCACGAAATAAACCTGCCAAGTACTTAGGGCATTCCGAATTTTTTATTCCATGGGACTTACGACCTTTCGAATATGAACCGTCGATATATGTAATCCAAGCCTGTTTGTGCACACTCCGTAAGGCCCTATATTAATTCCCATGGGCTTGCAGGCTTGTAGCCGTTTTGTTCACCAGAATCAAGCTGCACAAAGAAAGTTGAGTTTAGAAACCCATGAAGTCTTTTGCCCAAATGTTGGTTTAAAATGTGCAAAGTAATTTATGAAGCCAAAGTAAAACTTTTTGATTAACTAAGCATTTTGTATGAATTTTAAAATGAAGGGGCGGGATTGCTATTTGATGCTAAAGAAAATTACTTCATACAGTTTTATAAATGGATATGTTCAAATTTCTTTTAAATTAGACTAACTTCAAATTATTAAATTTATATTCGTCGTTTATAAAGTACATATGTTTTATTGAACAAACTATAAATAATTCCACAATTTTATTGCTTTCGCACTAAATACCTTTTTCAGAGCGAAATATTTTTTTGATACGAAAGCAGCGCTACATCAGAAACCCTACAAACTTTCAGAGAATGTATACGTGAATCCGTATTCAATTTTACATTTCATTTAAAATTAGACTAAAATTGCATTCAATCTTTAAATCTAAAGTATTTCATGGTACAAAAATAAACACAAAATGCACATATTTTTTTCGAGAGTACAGTTGGTAGTAGGTCATTGCTGCCCAGTAGATCTATTGATGTGTACAGACGATTCGCTCTCGGCTATAAATCTACCATACCGTATTTACCAGGGGTTTTAACTTAAAAAATAAATTTCTTTACGTATTAGTAAAGTTCAACTACACTCGTTTTTATTTCACTCATCATGCTCACATAATCACCAAAAAAACATACAATAAAAGCTAAAAAAAAGATCACAAATAAAAATATACCGAGATTCATTATAATTTTCACAATCCCCATTAATCCAACTCCAACCGCTGAGACCTAAACCCACTCCCACTCTGACAATGAGCTCTCGCAACCTTCGCCTTACTCACAGCCGTCTCAAAGTCCCTCATCGTTATTGGTCGTACAGTGAGGCTCCCTTCGCTCCAAAGGCGAAAGCGATTCGTCTGTACTTGGTTCAAGATTATTTCCTTTTTTGATTGTCACTCATGTAAATTACGGGTGGAAGGATAGGACAAAATACAACGCATGTATGCAAGCATAAAAGCTAAACAAATCCATTTCATGACCAAAACTAGATTAGTTATTCATGAAGATAGAGAAACACGTACTCAAATTGATCCTAAGGAGAAATTTCGTACTGTAAACTACGCAAACCGGAACTTATTGTTACTATGTTTCACATTATGTAAATTTCGAAATTCAGAGATTTTAATTTGGCAGTTTTGGAAGCAATTGCTATGATTCGAAAATAGAAAACCCACAATTTATTCATGCTGTTTTTGGAAATGTCTTATTTTCACACTCTGTATTTTATATTCAACAATTTTTTGTCACATTTCAGCTTCTGCATCCAGTATTTTATAAAATTCCCAATTTAGGAGTAGCCGAGTGATCAAAATTCCCAAGGACAACACCCCAACATTCGCCAGACGATCCCCGCAACGAAGAATCATTGGAATTCCAAAAAATATGTACCAGACAAATATAATAACCGCAGTCGATAAATTCCAGTATGCCCAGATGACTTGTATTGTATGTCAGTCCTTTTCGATCATGTTCTGTGTGCAAACAAAGAAATTATGGTTTTTTGTAAAATAATATATAAAATAATAATGAAGAAGTAACTTTATTGTTCAGTTTTTCTGCGCCAGAATAACATTTATTACTTACGCAACCAGCAGTCACAATCAGTTTTTGTACAGCATGAATTTGTTGAGTGCTGCCATAGATTCCGGTTAAAGTAATGATGAGATTGAAAGTTGGAGGGAAAGAGGATGCATTGTCATGCAATTTGTTCTTAAAGTGTAGGTAGAGAGAAGTTAGGCTCATTACAGAAATAACAACAACTTGGCAAACCGAGGTGAATATATCCACATACCCAAATATTTCAATTTTCTTAATTGGTCCCAGTCCCATGCTACTTCAAGATTAGGTACTTTAAGAGCAGAAAAACGGAAAATGCTTTTAAATAAAATTTAATAATCCTAGAATTTGTTGAACTCTTTTTAACTATTATTAAAAAATGAAAGGTTTTTGAGAAGCGATCAAGATGACTCTTCTTTACAAACTACAAATCAATTTTTCTGATTATTACCAAATACAAGTAAACCGACTTTGCACTTGTTTTAGTTAATTGTTAAATTTTTACAAAGCTATTAGCTGCAGTCAAAACATAGGCACAATTATCTTATTTTTAATAATCCTGTATTCAAAGTTCACTTTTCTACAGACACCGTTGCAAAAAAACGACGATGACTTTTTAATATGATACAACCTAACACAGTGTTTAATACACTTCCCTGTCATATGAAAAGAAGCAATGCTTCTTAACATTGGATCGTTTGTGTTAAGGTTTTATATAAATCATTTCTAAATAAGTTAATAAGTATTATTTGCCAACTACTTTTCACTTTTTCACCAATAATTAGAGAAACTATTATTATTACGGAATAAACACTTTCCAAGAAAAAGAAATATCTTGATTTAAACTTTGCAAGACGAATACTACGCAAAATCGTGTACAACTACTAATGGCTTTTAAAGCACAAACCTTTTTTCCGCAAGAGCCAAGTATAGATTGCGTCTTGTCTGCACCAAACCGAAAATAGCAATAATGCAAAAGAGATATCTGTTGGGTAGTTTATATGGAAAAAAGTTTCAAAGGAAATGACAAAATACTACGCTTATAAACTACAGTAGAATTTGGCATACACATTCACCACGCCATTGACACATGCAACGTCAAGTCTCAGACGTCAGACAACATGATATATTAAACATACAAGCCATACGTTTCTATTTAGGAAATATGTACAAATATACCTTTATAAGGTGGTTTGTGCATTAGCATTAATGAGGATAAAGCATAACCATAAACACTGCTTATACTTTGAAGAAAAAGTAAAAGTTTGGATATCTTGTTGAATATTTTATTCGAAAAGCAATTATTTTCTTAACTGACACAACAATCCTTTTTAGTCAGGTACTATATTGGATCATTTACGAATACACTCTTGTTCATTCAGTTATATTGATATTAGTGAATTGGTATTTTCATGAAACCACACAAGAAACACATGTTTCGCGTATATCTTGTATTGATTACACAAGCTGTGACACACTCAAGAGACACACTTCTTCTTGAACTCATCCAGGAATTAATATTTTAAAACTGGGCTAGTAGGTTGAAGCTGAAATTTCCACGTAATGCCATAACATACACTTACTTTCACTGTGCTTACAACTTTTAATGACGACTGATTCCAAAAAGCTTTATAAAAAAACCTAAGTTGTATATTTGTCACCGTGCAAGGTCAAACAATAAAGTAAATTAGTAAATGGAACCTGTCTAGTTGACGTTTGTCTCTTGTAAGTGTAGAAATAGGTAAACATACGTACAAAGTGTATTTTTTTGTTTCTTTACTGGTTATGATAATATTCGTTTTCCCCTAAGTATCCATTGCGACAGGTTCTTGACAGTCAACCTGCACAGTATTGCTAGACCATATCTATGGACTCCTGTGTAACAATGGACAAGTAACGGCATTCGTCAGAGAGCATTCATTTGGCATTGCTGTAGACTAATGAAAACTGCTGCATTCCCAGGAATCCAAGTCACACGCCGAATAACTCAAGTTTTTATATTGCATTGCTTGGACGCACTTTCACTCACCTTTTTACATAGACAACTTCCTTGTAAACTTTATATGTGTGGGAGAACGGTGAAGCTATATTTCTTGAAAGTTTGAGATTTAAAACATTTTACTGATTTTTCACAGCAGTAGATTTTTTTACATGAAGTAGTTTCCGCTAAAGTTTGTCTTCTAAATAAAAGGAATGACTTGATAAATGTCTGGTTTTTAACCTTAAATTTATAATTTATATGCGTTTTATTTTAAATGCGCATTTGTTTCGAAAAATGTTGTCCATAAATACATAAATTTAATTATGCTACAAAAATAGTTTCTCATGAGACGCTTTGCTAGTTCTTGCCATAAAAATGTGTTTAGTGAGGATCAAAAAGGGTTTTTAATAGTAAATGAAAGTAGGGCAAATCATTTACACAAGCAGAACAGGTTATTCTGGTAGAACAATTACGTATGCATGACAAACTCACCGCTGGCTCAGTTACTCTTAAAACGTCAAAAACTCGAAACAGTCTTATTTGCCAAGACTATTGGAAGTTCGTAGGTAGAAATATGAACAAAACTCCCAACAGGAACAAGCTTTCAGTAAAATATTTACACATAAAAATGCTATGTTAATCAATGCAACTCGTTTTCATAAAAAATCTATTACATACCTACCCGTTAGTAGAAACATTTTAAATGCTAGCAAAAGCAGAGCAGCAGAAGCAAGACCGAATATATACCATATGCGTTCATGCACGAAGTTGACATTTGAGCATTTATTTTTAACGAGCCGTTTGTAATGCAACAACGTTTTAAAGGCTTACAAATAACAAATGACAAAGTGTTTTCATGGAAAGCGAATAAAGTATTTATTTGGGTGAGTGGTAAAAGCTTGATCAAAACAACATCTTTACGAAAAAGAAACCTGGTGTAGTTTTATAGCTGTCTAGGAACAGGATCCTCATCAGTTTGAAGTTTAGCTTTGACGACAGCTCGTTTTACATCGAAAGACTCGTCAACTGAGATTATAGCAATACTAGTCTTGATATATGATCTTCAGTTGTAGTTTGTGTTTCAAGTGATACAAGAGATTGGCTAAAAATTCCAATTTGTGTGTAAAGCTGGTGAAAAATTTAGGTCTGGATTAAAGAAGAAAAATGTTATTAATAAACAATCGCAGTGAAACTCAAAATGTCACCTATTTCGTTTACTGAAGAGGTTGCTGACGTAACCACACCAGAGCAGATAACAAGTGTGCAACATATATTGAATCCTTTACCAGTTGCTTATCACTCCGAAGGTGAAGTTTGTCATTTTAGTGATGATATTCTTTTGTTTTTGATATGTGTGCTGCTCGTTCGATCATATTATTAACAATGTGGTTCTTTTGTTGCTACTTTGGATCATAGATAAGGACATCAGATATGGATAAAAAATGAAGGGGAAAGTTCTCTTTCTAAATAGCCCAGAAGTTTATACGTATGTTTCATCCCACTGATTTCAAATATTTATGACGCTGAATGATGAGTTTCCCAAAAAAAAGAAATACAAAGCAGGTAAATAAATCTCTGTCTTCTAAAAAAGTCCAACCCAACGAACAAAACTCAGTGTTGGCATTTTGCTTGGAGGGACATGATGAAATACAAAAGGGAAAGCAGAGATCCTTTGGTGTTAATCAATACGTTTTAATTGCAAGCTTTGGGATAACAACATTTCAAACATCTGATTTACAGCGAGTTACGCGTGAAACGTGTGGTTTTGAAATTTCGTGCTGAGAAGAACGTTCATTAGGTGCAAAGCTAATGTAACGTACATACATTATATAATTAGGTAGGCTGAGCTGACATTAAACCTTCACCTTCTTGAAATGATGTTTTCGTTTGTGTATTCTGTCAAGGGTTCCTCAAGATGTATTTCAGTGTTCCCTAATAGGCTCTTTGGTTCATGAAAACGTCAAAATGGCTGGTTTACGTGTGAAAGTTCTTAAATAAATAAAAATTTGTTTATGGCATCTAAAATCCCCGGGTATTCAGCACTCAAACGATTTCTAAGATCGTTTACATTCATGCAATGACAAATGTTTTGTAGCTCAATAAGGTAAACCACTGGACGAGTTTTGGAATGAATAGAGATACCGTAATGTTGGAAGTTCTTATGTTACAATACTTTGGTAAGTGTTGCTTGTTGTTATGGTGTATAAGTCTGCAATATATAATAGGCATATAAGTATATAATAGGCAATATATTCTTCGAGAAAAGACAACGACAAAAATGATGAAGGAACTCAAACAGTAGATGTTGAGGAAGAACTGCTCATTCAAATGATGACGGAAAAAATGTGACATTTAGTGTGACATGAATCTAGTTTTAGAGTTGACTGATTTCGGGCTAATAAAGTCTGTCTCCTATTATTTGATACTAATTGTAATCTAAGATTTGAGATATTTGAGAACTTCAGATACAAACTCAATGAGTATTTAAAAGATGTTTAGAAAAATCAATTAAACCACTTTCCAGCAAAATGTCAAAACATTCTCGGTCATAGTGCAAAAAGGGGCACAAATGCATAGTACCCTTTTTGTATTTAGAGTCAAAACGTTATACAAAAAGAACTCAGATATTTATGAATTAATGCGTAAGTAGATGTTAATTCTTATATAAAATGTGGAATACACATGCAAATGTTTACATTGCTGTGGAGATAGACATCCTTACACATATAATGTTAATAGATACTAAATTATTTAACGTTGAAAACGACATAGTCGTATATAAGGGCCAGTTATTGTGATTGAAGTTCTGTGTCAGTGCTCCCGAAGCTCCAAAACTATTTTAACGAATTGATCCAAAAATTATTACCAAGACACCTTAGGTCGTGTTCTCACGATTGATAGATTTCAGACCACGTGCTCTCATGTGACCTGAGATATTAGGGTTACAATCATTTTAAATGGCAAAAAGTAAAAAACATATATTTCACAAATTATATACTTGTTGCTTACAACCTACCAAACAATAAGTATACTATTGTGTTTCAGCAATTATGTCAGATAAGCATACTAATGGAAACGAGCTTAATTGTATCGAGTCCTCTTTTAAGTTTGAACTTTGGTAAATTTACATGCTGCTGATGTATGATGTGCTTTACAATGCCAAGAGCAAAACGCAAGTAGATTTAGAAAGAGATCATATGCATATGATAAAGCCATCTGTATCAACATGATATTCCACTGATATTAGCTATTTATGAATTACTTTCCCAAGAAATTTTGCACTTCTCAGTCACAATAAGAAAACCAACTTCCACACGGGTACTCTTTTTTACAAACAGTAATAACAAACCATAACGAATTCTGAAAGGAGGCATTCTGAAAAGGAAATTAGGCTGAATTCATTATCAAAATAAACAGGAAAGTATGACGGAATTCTCATATTATATATTTTCAACCACTTGAAGAAACTTGGCAATACAATACAATTTACTACTGTATAATTTTTGTTTTTTTGGGACTATTATAATACTCTTGTATATTATTCATGCCTTGCGATCTGTCGCCATTCTTTTTAGTAGTAGATTTTATAACTGATTGTAATGGTTTGTTTGACGAAGAGTAATTTTTAAGTCTGGTAAATATAAAGAGGTCACATGGTATTTATAAAAAACTTAAATAATAAGTTCAATGCACAAATATATGCTATCGGGTGATGATTTTTTTCATGAAAAATAATTCGAAATTTATTTCATTTGATTGATTTTGTACATGTACTACAAATATTCTGCGACAAGGAAAAAAACCTTTTAAAGTAACCCTTTCCTTTAAAAAAACTTGAAATCTGATCTTTTCTGACTGCACTAGAACTTTGAACTTCACCTACTGTGCCTGACACAAATAGTCATGAACACTTTTACAGAATTCCTTGTTTACTTTTTTTCATAAGAACAGTTGTTCAGCCGTTCAATACATAGGCTCTTATGGAAAAACGTAAACGAGTAATTCTGTAAAGGTGTACATGACTATTTGTGTCAAAGACAATACATTTGAGCTTTTTTTGTGATGCTTTCTCCTATCAAGTTGATCATGTCTAACACAAGGATCAGTTGCCTGAAATTTACCATTCACATATCGTTTCTACCGCCAATTTTTCTCGTAGGAAGTATGCGAGCTTTATGTTTTCGTATTTTTTAATTTGCTAAATCACTAAGGTAATTAGCATAGCTAACAAGAGCTTGCAATATATGTACTATCGTACTGTCAGTTCAAGAGAAATCAAAGCTCAGTAAAGACAACAAGGTTTGACCACAATGATTATGCCGTTCAATTATTTTGTCAATTAACTGTACATTCACCATTCTACGGCAATTTCAAAGAACATTGGTTTCATTAGAGGTTGGGTTACATACTGATTACTTTCATTAAAGTGTAGTAAGTATTTGTGCATGCATACTTCACTTTTTTATTTCAATGAATTCACTTCATTTGATATAAAATGGAGTAAATGGGAAATTTTGTCATTTAACTCCACCGCGATTTTTTCAACTTATCCAAAAAAATATTTAAAAAATTATAAATTTTAAATAAAATATTCATTTACTGGTTGCTTAACGACTATGGTAGCATGATACAAGTTGTCCAAAGAGGTGGATCAGAACTGATCACATTAAAATCCTTTTAAAGGATGTCCATAGGAAAAATGAGAGGGTGATCATGATGAAACGTAAACGTTGTCTTTATTAAGTGTGTATTTGTTTATAAAACTGAAAGAAAATGGAAATATAACACATTTTATTTGATTTTGCTTCAAATATGTAATACGTACTTCACAAGCTCAGCTTGAACATCATCAAATGATTTGTTAGATCAAATATATTTTATAAATCTACTCACCTTGAAATGAATGTATATCCAAGCTGAAAGCACAACACAAACCAGTGCAAACAAAATTATAAAAATGTTTAATTGGACTTCTCGGTTTTGTTCATTGTCACCCTCATTTTCTATTTCAACTGAGCTCATGGCCAGTCCACTGTCACTGGCTTCTTTGCAAGCAAATCCAACCCTTTTTGCTATGGCTTTATCAGCATGAGACACGGTAACAGTTTCCTGAGACATGGTATGAAAACGTCAAATGTTACACCAATAACACAACTAAATTTCAAAAATTTAAATTGTAAGGTGAGAGCACAGGTAGACAATAAAAACGAGGAACGCCTTGTTGCACTGAAACATGAGAATTGTGCTCAGCAACATAATAAGACGCCGAATTTATACTTCCTTTAATGCTGGCGGTTGGTTCGAATGCAGAACGGTTTACGAAGACTGACTTGTGTGTTATTACGTCTGGTACAATACAGAGTATTTATATGGATAAAAGTTTAACACAAAGTGTGGGTCAAGTTATTACTTGGAATACATAAAACTTAATGCTGTTTTAACTACCTGACTGGAAACATTGTATTATGAAAAAAGTGAAAGCTGAGAGCCCTGCTGGTGGAACCAGTGCGACACGGCACATGTCGACAACATCTTACCATACCTTGGTCGTACAAGAGAATGCAGATTCGAGAGTAGCGTCCATGCAATTTTGCATTATCTCACGATAAGTTGCTAGAGTAGGAAAGTTTGGTTCACGTAGATACAACGGTGGCATCTGAAATAGAAAAGATCTAGCGCAAACACAGATTTGGTTTTAGTACGCTTACAATTAGAAGTCATTCTTTCCCATGCGAAATCACAGTTGAGTTAGTTGGAATTTGAAGTGAGTCACAAGTGGATGAATAAATGAGGTTCTCATAATTTGTCAGTAGTTTCTGCGCTTACGGCTTCGACAAAATATATTTTAGTTATATTAACGATACTAGAGGAGCAAAAATTTACGTTTTCGCTTCGGTTGGATTACGCCTATGACTATGCCTTCTAGGTTTACCAATTATTTAAACAAATTCTTTTCTCTAAAGAAAGAAAATGTATTAGCCTTTCGATATGTAAGGTAATAAATGCCTTTTTACCTACTAACCCTGAAATTGTAAACAGGTTGTATTACCCTTATACAAAGTTGTATTACATGGATACTGGTATACAATCTCTTTTTGAAATGTCCTTGAATTGATTCAAGTTTATGGTTAGTATTGCTTGGTCACTTGGTTGTCGCTAGCGTGAATATAAATACAATAAAAAGTTCAACTTGACATATTAACAAGGATAAAAGGCAACAACTCCAGAATGTGTACACCAATTTATCTGACGTTTATAGAGAAAGTTTGAAAAAGACAGGCCCCACCTTTCATTTGACGTTATTAACACAAAAGTATTCAAGCACACTACCAAAAAGTATTATTCCGAGTGTTATACGTGATTATCCCGTGGCACAAATCCCAGTCTCATAATGATAAAAAAGGCTCATAGATAGCTTTTCCATTTTATTCTCTTCTCGTTGACTTGTGATGAAATGAAATGCCAGCACAGCAAAGCAATGGGATAAGTACATCGGTATACCAATTTTTTTCATTTGTTGCAGTAGCCAACTGATTCAACGTATCTATATACTTATATAGGCCTCGCCAGCTATGGCCAGTAGTAGTAAAGCATGGAAATTGCAGTGTCGGTCTTGTCAGTTTATTGTGAAATAAACCATTATAAAGATTAAACAAATACTGACAAAGATGCCGCAGTGTCCATTATCTTCCGTAAAAATATGTTCACCAAAGGACTGCAAAACGTGCGTATATTTATCTAATCATGTAAAAAGCTCCACCTGAGCACAAATAGAGCAGGTGGATATTACTAAATGTGGAGACATTAAATTATACGTTCATCTGGAGAAAATTATGCCAGCCAAAGCCATTCAATACATGACTTCTGAACGAATGTTATTCAAAAACAAGGCTTTGTGTTGCCAGCTCGTTTTCTGCTTTCAGTGTTATTCCACCAGCCAACGAGTGAGGACGATGCTTGGGATCTCCGGCATTAGTCGTTCTGCATTTCATCAAATCCTGACAGACACGTACTATTTTGAGTCTTTTCATGCAATCAAACCGAAAAAGATTAGATGTGGATTTTTTACGGTGATATGGCTGTACAACTGTGAAAACACAAAGTTGTGGCTAATTGGATTTAGTCCTTTTGGGTCATATAAATATTTTCTTAAAAAGTGTCCAAAAACATGGGAAGAAAACTCACTCTGGCTGATATTCACACAGATCACTTACTATTTACTATTCAAAGTTTGCATATCATCTTCCACATTTTCACAAAGATTTTCGAGTTCATCATGAGGGTACCTGTATTTAAAATCAGGATTTGCTTTCACCTAGTCACTAAATTTATGAAATAACCACAGATCCCTGGTGAAAGCATGTGATTAGGTGGCCAGCCTGAAAACAAAATTGAATTAAAAATATGAATGTCCTTATTATACAGCACAGAAAAATGGCCTAAATATTTTCCAACGAACTTGATTTTAATTTTAACATCAATCTGAAAATTGAATCTGAACTAACAGTACTTTCTTCGAGCAAAATGTATCATCAAACTTGATGGATTAGGAGAACTAGTTTCCCAGCCTATTACAAAAGTTGACATGTATGAAAGCTGAGAATTGAGTTATATTAATAATAGAATAGAATAAAGCAGTTAAATAATTTACCGTAATAGAGAGCTTTTTTTCTTTGACTTTCACGTCTGATAGAATCCCTGTGTACTATGAAAGCGGGGATGTCTGAAATAAGGGGAAAAGGGCCATTAGTACTTAAGTTTAGAAATATAGCCGATTTGGCGGCGGCTGCTGCAGTTAGGAGAAGGGCGTCAAAGCCCTTGTGAGTCGGTTCGGAGTGGGTGTGTGGTGAGATATGTGGTGGATGAATGTGCGAATATGAAGATGAGAGGTGTGATGAATAAATAGATGAGAACAGTTCAAAGTGAGAGTGTCGACTGGCTTCTTTATTCATCGTTCATATCATTTTATAGCATATTATGTACATTGAGCTTTGTTGCACTTTGTTGCATAATCGAGTGCATTGACTGGAGGATGCCTATTGCATTCTTGAGTAACATCGGATGATGTGAATCACACATCACATCTCCCTCCTACGCACAAAATGAGACTTAATATCTACTCTTAAAATCTTAGCTAAAATCTTAATGTGTGTGAGTATCCCTTTTGTCTTTTGTTTTAGAGTATCCCTTAATGAATGGTGAGTACTTACTCACCCTACTCCCTTCCTACCATGTTGAGTTAACTGGATAAGGTTGACATTGTAAGTATTGTCCATTCATTCGGAAAAATAATGCCTTCGCCATCTTGTCATTTCCTCTCATTTTTTCTTGAAGAAGCATGTACATATATTGCTTAAGTCTAAATTATTTAACTTTTTTTTGGTTTAAACTTGGTTGAATATTAAATTCAAACTTAAAATTAAAAACTGGTAACTGTTACCATCTGTATTAAATCTATTAAAAATGGGTTTTGAAAAGCCTACCGAAGTGCCAACTGTGGACTTAACAGACTTCCTCACACCATTACAAAAAGGTTAGTAACTTATCCAAATACTTATAATAAAATTGATTGAATATTTTTGTGCTTATTTGGTAGTAATAAAAATTGTAAAAATTCGTGTTATAATTAAATCTTACAAACTACGAGTGAAAATAAAAAGTGAGTCTAGTGCTAACAAATGTGTACGTATTTACCACTTTCTCCAAAAAACTGAGGAATAGTTTCACCTTGTTTTTCAGTAATACCTGTTTGAATATTAAACCTAGTGCATTAAAAATAATGTGAATGAGTGATAAAGTTTACCAAATTGTATAAATTTAATAATTCATACAATTTGAGAGTGAATAGAAAAAA
>JAQFZG010002371.1:0-16855 GCA_034695465.1 Entomobrya nicoleti
CCTCCTCCCCTCCAACTTATTACCTCCATCAAACGCCCCTTTCCCAATCCAAACAATTCACCGACCTCCTCCAAAATTCATTTTCCCTCCAAAATCTCTCGCTATCAATTATCCCCAACAATCCATTCTCCTCCCCTTCCTCCTGGGGACTTCCCCCCTCCTCCCTCCACTCCTTCCTCAAAGAATTCCCCTCCCTCCCCGGTCTCCTCCTCACCAACCACGCCACCTCCTACTCCAATCCCTACTTTAATTCCCTGCATGACACCCCCCTCCACCTCCCTTACACCTTTAACGACACCTCCCCCTCCTCCCTCCAAAATAAGCTCGCCTCCATATCTGCCGCCATATCAAATTCAATCGTCTCCCTTGTCACCGATTCCTCCTCGCCCTCCACTCCTCCCATTTCCCCCGACCCCTCCACAATCGACGAGCTCCTCAACTGCTACCTCATCACCTCCAACTGCACCACATTCCGAGACCTCTCCGGCGCCAACCCCCCACCCTCCATCACCACCATTCCCCCCTATCCTCTCTACGTCGGTGTATCCGCCTACACCAACACATTAACCCAAATGACTAAATATCTCATGGTCACTTTTCTTGGCTCCCCAATTGAGAACGTGACCTCCGATAAGGACTGCTTTAAGGACGCCACCTCAGAAAATTCGACACCCCGCTACTTCCTCAACGGCACCTGTTACGAGACCAATTTGGTGAACTCCACTGAAGCCAAGAGCCCAGCATTTATAATACCCGACTATGATTGGACCAGTGGTCGCTATTCAACTTGGACGGAGTCGGTCTGGCAAAAGTTTTCGGTGAGGATTTTTCTGAAGCCGAGTCTCCTCCATGAGCTGATGACCTTGGTGGGGGGTATCCTCGTATTTGGGGTGAGCATGTTGGGGGTCCACTTTGTGGATAAGAAGAAGGACCTCATCTTTCCACCGACAAGGTATGGATTTGAGGGGTATATGGTGGTGCCATCTTGTGAAGACTGTTGATACTAATTAAATAATTAATTATATTTTTTAAATGGGAGAAATAAATAATTAGTTAAATATTTTTTTAATTGTGGTTTTTTTAAAGGCATGAGGCAATGGTTTGCTAGGGACTACTTGCAAATCAGATACCCATGACGGAGATGATGATGATAAGGCAGGCAGGTGCTCGAGGAGGAGACGATCAGCTGACTGGGAGTCATGTGATTTTGCTTCAGGGGTCAACCAACTCGGTGAACAGTTTTGGAGGAGGAGGAGATGATAAGGAGCAGAGACCTGAACATGTTTAAATTTAATTTTAGTTGGGAAGTGGTGTAGTTAAATTAATTGGTTTTGGTGGGTTGGTTTGTGATTTGTGATGTTTTTTTTTAAATTGGTGGTTAGATTAATTAATTAATTGTTAAATTGGTTGGTTTAGTGGTGAATGGTGGGGAAAATTGTTACTAAAAATTTTAATTGCGGTTTTTTAATTGGTTGGTTAATTAAAACATTGCTTGGAAGCTTGAAATTTTTTTTTTTGAATAATAATTAATTAAATTAGGATTTAAAATGGAAGGGATCTACTTATCATCATCATCGTCGTTGGAGGAGGATAAATAAAAAAAATAAGGTGGAGTGGTGGATTTAATGGATATCTGATTTGCTAGGAGTTTTTTTTAACTTTAACCATAATTTTAAAAAATCAAAGAAGGATAATTATTAATTAATTATTAAAAATGTAGTAATATTGTATAAAAAAATGTTTAACTTATTTAATTTAATTGTTAATTAATTTTTTCTTGAAGAAAGAAGAAAAAAGAACTGAAATTAAAATTTAGATGAGTGGTGAGATGAGATGAACTGTTAAGTTAAAAGGAAAGTATTTAAAATAAATTGTAAATAATTAAAAAAGGGATATGTACATAAAAAATAATTAATTTAATTATAATTTTTTTCCTTCATTAACCCTATTTAAATTTAAAAGTTACCTTGAATGGTTAAATAATATATGTAAAAAAATCTACTCAATTTGTTCAGTCAAAGTGAAGTCCAAACAACTTTAAAAAATAAAATGATTAAATTGTAAAGTTACTTATTTATTATTAATAATTAAAATTACAAAATTAAATATTTAAAAAGTTTGTTCAAGTGGTAATTTAAGTTGACTTTAACTTGTTAGATTGCATTTAATACTTAATTCCTCTGTTTAGTTGTCAGTATTAATTTTTTCTTCTTAAAAGTATAAATATTAAATTAAAGTAAACACTAACTTGCGTTCTTCTTTACCCTATTTAATAATTTTAAAAGGTATATAAATTAAATTAAGACTTAAATAAAAATATACATATAATTGTAGTGAAATAAGCAGAGAGAAAGTTTGTAACAATTTTTGTGATGTAACATTTAAAATGCACTCTAAATTAAATAAACTCAGATGAAATGACCACTTCAATTTCACTAAATAAATCATTGTATTTAATTAATTCCTGTGATTTATAAAATGTATTTAACTGCTAATTACTTAGAAATAAAAATCATCCTAATCATCATCTGAACCCAATTGCCATCATATCATCATCACGAAAGTGAAAATTGAAATGTAAAACTGTTTGGCATAAAGCAACTGTCAGATATTTTGCATTTGAGCGTCACTGCAAGTTATCCGCTTGGTCTGTTTTTTTTTCTAGTCAGGCAGCAAAGTTAGCCGACAACGTGGCACTCCACTGCAAGTTACCCGTAACCGTGGCCAAAAACCACAAATTAAGCTTTGTTCTCTTTTTTCTGCTTCAACTTTCGTAAATACGCTCGCATTGCATCTTGGCTTGAATTTTAATATTATGGGAATCCGATGTTCAAATTAAGCGAGTTTAAAATATCTTTTTTTTTATCAAATTTGTATAAAAAATTTACTGTTGAGTATTTATTAGGAAAAATTAAACTCATTTAAAAAAGGGGCTGTTCAGTTAGGATGATTCGCGTTTATTTGGATGAAAAGCAAGTAATCAACCTGGTTAGCATGCTTTTTTCGCAGTTAATTTAATTAAAAACTTTTCTTTTGTTAAAATTAGTTATATATTTTTTTTAAATTAATTATTGTGTAATTTAATTTAACTGAATTGCCCCTTTTTTCTTTTCGCATCATCCCAACTTGTTCTCCCGCTTTACAAAGTTAAAGAAAAACTTCAAAGGAGTACGCGCTTTTGATAAATTTACCCTTGCCTCAAATTTGATGACAATTCCTAATTATCATGTTTTTTTTGGCTTTTACCATCCAAATATTTCATAGGTTTCTCCATTCACTTTTTTAGCAAGCAGGAATGTTAACAATGTTCATATGTGGTTTTTTATCATGTACGTTATTTATTCCCAAACAGCATAAATATTTTAACGATTTATTTTTCCTGCAAGAAAAGAACTTTAAGTTATTATCTTTTTTTTACGTGTGACTTCTCATTCTCTTACTTTGTTTTGTCCCTTTTCACATTCTCAATGTGGACTTGGATGACAATTAAAGTTAAAAAAGGTGACTTAAAAATAAACTCACAAAAGAATCACTTTTTGGTCAATTGCCCATTTTTTTCTTAGCTGTCAATAATATCCCGTGTTATAATTTTGTACACTTTTTACATCAATTATAAAAATTTAAAATTTAAATAATCAGGGAAAAATATTTATGCTTAATAAATTCAAGTCATCAAGCTATATTGTTAAGTTTAATTTGCAATAAATTACTAAAATTACCTATTTTTACCACAAATTTATTTTCCATTTTACTAGCCAAATAATTCTCAAGTTTCCCCATTCCTTTTAAAGCCACACATGAATACATGCCGTGTATATATTTTTTCTATCTTTCCACCGATGCGCTTGTACCTTACCTTCGTTCTAATGTGTGTTTTTTCGTGGCGCGACGCTTCGCCAAAGCGACGTTTGACCAACGTCACTTCACCAACAAATTATTTTTTTGAACGACACTTCACCAAATCAAAAAAATACGTCATCTAGCCACAAAGTAAGTTATAAAATACCTGAAATTACAAACAACGTTCACATTGTGTATCATTTCCCTCAGTCAATATAGTTTTAGTACAAAATATCATCTGAAATTACATTAATGAAATTAATGTCTGATCACAATCAAATCATTTAAAGTTGTACACTGTCCACTTAAATATATCGTAAAGAGCTAACTATATCTTATAGAATTTTTGCTCTCAAATCGTGAATTAAATATATTCAATGCATTAGGATAGAATGATGTCGTTCTGTCAGCAAATATAAAGGAAGTATACGAATTCCATTTGTCAAAGCGTCTTTCCTATCGATGCGTTTGCGCCAAATTACGGATTGACTACAACAATAGATTGTGTAATGTAGCGACAAAAATTGTTTCGGTCAAATGTTTGTCAATGCTGTTTCAAGGAAGCTGACCGTAATTTTTAAACTTTAAAACTCATTCAGTAATGTGTAACCCTGTAAGGAATTTCAGTGCATTGGAGCAATAAGCAAGGGTGAGAAACTTGGTATTATGAAGAATGTCAACTTCCAGAGTGATAAAGTCGCTTGTAGTAGGATTAATTGTATTTTTGTTAAACACCATACTTATTCATACACATTTTGAAATTTATCAATATTTAGAAAATATTTGGCTAATCGTCGTGCGTCATTTTTATTACTTTTGGCCAGACGTCGTAAGCATATATATCGACGTATCCGAAAAATATTTTTTTGGTCAAATGTCGTGCTTCAAGTAGCAACGTGATTTTCTTCGAAAAAATGCAAATTTGGTGCACCGTCGTTTTGGCGAAACGTCGGACAATCGTTTTTTTTATCAAGTCAATAAACAAATTGCACATGTACATGCATTTACCCATTTCCATTGTTTAGTTGTTACAAATATATCTCGTCGTACATTTATCGTATATGTAAAATTTTTTTGGCAAACTCTATTGTTGTTGGTTGTAAATGGAAAAATTTCACTAAACTTTAAAACAATAGGAGTTGTACCTTGTACATCTAATACACCCGCTAAACCTAACACCCATGCATAAAAATTTCCTTAAAAGTCTTAAAATTCGTAACGAAAAAGAAAAAAAAAGCATTTTAGGAACGTGTACACATATATATGCATGTATCCCTGATATAAGTTGTTACGCTAGTTTCAAAACATGAACTTCTATTTTTGTTACTAGGGACTCCGGGTTGATACCACAATGCATTTATATATTTATGTCAAATTTCCTCAAAGAATTATTTTTACTTAAAAAATCAAATTAATTATCATTAATTGTAATGACCAGCAGAGCTTATCATAATTTTAGGAAAATCCCATATCAGCTAAAAAATTCAAGTCCATAAACGTAACCATAAATATCCGGTGGTGGTCTACTAAAAAACAAACACAAATTTATAATCCTGTTAAGCGGTTAACAAAACAAAATATTTTTTTATCAATTGACGCAATATGTTTATATTCGACGAAATAAACATATATTATTTATTAATGAGCTTATTGAATCCAGCTTAAAGCTCAACAAATGATGCAATGCGAACCTAATTTCAACCAAATAAACAAGTTTCGACTCTTAAGCTTTTGTAGTATTAACCAGCTATGAAATTATGTGAACATGAGCATAACACCGTAGCATCCGCTTTGATAACAAACTTGACATCCGCTTTCCTCAAAGTTAAACAGAATTGATTTTTTTTCACCACAATGTAAGCTCAAGCTGGATCAATATTTAAGCTGTCTTCCTGCTAGCAACATCATTTTATAACTAACATAACAGAAGCACATTCATCAAAAAATGCTGCATCTAAAATGATAATATGTAAGATGATAAGGTTCCCTCCTTCCTTCAGTTCCTTGTAACCAGTTGATGGACTTGTCCCCTTGAGGAACTATGAGTACTGGATGCTTTGGTGATATATGGGAATAAGATGCCAGAAGACAACTTGTTTCTTTGCTCGTCATGAGGATACTATCATTTAATCCCTACAGCTTCTACATTTCTAAGCTTAATCTAAAGGAATGTGCTCATACCAGTTCATATCTTAGCTCTGCAATGTGGAGCATCAGTGGGTAATCTGCACCTGCTACAAATAGTACGTTACTCTTTGTCCATATTCTCAAATTCTTAAATATATTTTTTAGTAATAATTTTTTTAAACTCATTAAAAATGATTTTGAAATAAATATTACAGTCAACAGTGTGGGATAACAGTAAACTATTCCCGCCGAGATAGAGCCGCAAGTGCCTACCATCCAATTGTTTATCAGTGGGATCCCAATTACGAGATAACCAAAATAACAGACTAAATTGTAGCATCCTTTTTAGTTCTGCCCCTCAAAATATCGTCACAATTTCCCAAAATTTCCACAATCATCAACTAGCCTACCAATAAATATGCTTTATTCAACCCATTTGACAACCGTGGATCAGGAACCAACTTCCGGGAAATTTAAATTCAGATAAGACTTTATCAATAAAACTTTGGTAATGTTTGTGTGGTAGTATGTGTCAGGACATACTAGCACATTGAGTGTCATTGCAGGAAGGAGTCGCTTTAGCTCAGTGGTAGAGCATTGGAATATTCATCCAAAGGTCGTGGGTTCGGTCCCCACAAGCGTCACTCTCTTTTTGCAATGATACCTCAAACACACTCTTACACAATCTCTCTCTCAAACACACCAGAACACAACACACAGTTGGTTCTGCTACAGTTTGGGTCAGCATATTATAAAATTTGTAATAGTCGCATTCCTGTTAAAAAAAATTTTTTGGTTTTCATTATCCCCAAAAAATTAGGAAACATTTAAATTACTTATTTGTACGTTCTAAGGAATGTACCTAAAAGCGCCAAAAAATATCACAAAAAGTTGCAACAAAATACATAAAAAATTGCACTCAATTAATTTTACTTTGTACAAACAACAGTCAAATTCTCCACTTTGTATGCTCATGGGCTCTATATGTAAATGTTTCCTTTTTCACTTATTTTGAAAGGACCATTAAGTCATTTTACTAAAAAAATCAGGTTTTAAAGCCAAAATATTTGCAAAATTTATTCAAAACTCCTAATAATTGAGCTAAATAGTTCATTAAAGCAAAATAGATAAAGATACAAGCAAGATTTTAAAGCATGGATTTAAAAAAATGCTGAGTATTATCAATAAAATCTTGTAAATTAATAACGTTTAATTTAATTTGATTTAAAAGTAATCCTATTAACAGTACAAATACCTACCATAGTAACAGTACAGTTTAAAATAAAGTTGCAATTCGATTTATGGCAACAAACAAAAAGGTAATATTTCAAATTTCCACTTTTTATCAGAAAACCGATAAATTGGAATAAGAAGAGATCTGCTAACTAAATAGTAAATATTATTACACTTATGAAGCCAAGGTATGTCTCCATATTTAAAAAAAACCTTAAAAACACACAAAGCTTTCCAACAACCAAAACAAGTACCTAAGAACCTAATTTACAATTAGTAACTTAGTAACACGTTTTGAAGAAAAAATACAATAAATATAATGGATGTAGATAATTGTATGCAAAAAGATTTAAATCAAATGCAATTTTTCAGAACAATTTTGTTACGGATGATTTTGTCGCAAGTGCGAAAAGGGAATGACTGTATATTTTTATTCAAAGTGGAAAACAATTGGAATGTAAATCATGAACACGCCTCAAAAAGACATAATGATTGACGTAAGTTACAAGTAACAAGAAATATAAAATGGCAATAAAACGTGCTAATGACCCGTGTGTACAGTTTAGCACAACTTGCGTAATTTTCATATTAAGAAACGAAATACATGAAGATATTGAATTTCAATAAAAGTTTACTTTGTACAAACCACAGTAATATACATCACATTATATGCTCAATGACTCAGTTAATGTGATTCAGTTACCACACAAATATATTGGTTTCCTTTGTCGCTCACCTCAGTTGAACTTTGACAAGGCATTTTCTGTAAAAGTGTCAGGTTTTTGAAAGAGATTATTCTTTTAATGCGTTCATGGGTTGTAGTAAATTATCATTGTTTGTTCTGCTTTTGTATATTAAATATTTATTTTTTCTCTTATTAAATATGATGCAAATGTAGAGCTCCATATAGCATTGATCACTTCAGTCTATTATTTTGCTCCAAACGACGATAAGGTAGAATTGAAATTGACAAAAGAATAATAGACAAAGAATAAGAAAAAAAAACAAGTCAGTAGGTTTGTACAAACAATAGTTAAATAAACTGTAGTGGTGCCTAGCATACAATTTATGTATTTTTATGGACAAAGCCGAGACAAAGTTTTAAAAAATTGTACAAAAAAATAGTTCTACAAAATAAAGAACTAAATGTTTTAGTCTGTTTAGCGCTCCCCACTCTCATTTCCCCTTTGCGCTTGCTTACCGTCGTTACATCATTAAAAAAACATTATGCTATTTACAATCTCGTTATGAAAATATGACACATTCCCTTCTGCGGACTTTGAGCAAACTCTCAAGAAAAGTGCATCGAAACAAAGTTATAATGAATTCAAGTATAGACCAGACAATTAGACAGATAAAAAATTAAAAAATACTAAATTTGGTTTATAACAGAGCATTCATCAATAAGCTGAATAGATGGCTATATTTAAATGCCTTACTTGTGGTTAAATAGCAACTTGTTTACTTCGTAGATTCACTTTAGAAATGTGTGGGAAAACTTTGAAATCTTAAATAATAATTTTAACTTATTTCATTAGGGTGATAAAATATGTAGTTTGTTCAAGCTTAAGAAATTCGTTTTATTATGGATTTGTGCAAATTTAATGTATTTGAGTGGAAACTTATTTAATTAACGTATAAAATACACCATATATAACAAATTGGTGAAATATTATTAAAGTCGGGCTCAAATACAATAATGCTAACTCAATTTGAGATTTGAAAAAAAACATTACTGAAAATTTTCATTTTTAATACAAAATTAAGACGAAATTAAAGTTAATAAGATATGATTTATAAATAGGAAAATTATTATAACATTTATGGTGCCAATGAAGAGCTCCATATTTGTTTGGCCATTCCTTTCAATATACTATTGGAAACGTTTAAAGTTCGACAAGTGTTCCAAAATCCACTAAATGATCATCGTACGGGTTTCGCGATAGACCGTCACTTCAGCTCTAACCACATGATTCTTAAAATATAGCATAATTAACTGCTTGATGCTTGAAATCTTAGTGTTGACTGGGTTCTTAAAAAGAAATTAAATAAACTAGGCTATTATAATCGGCTTAGTTAATTTGTTTCAAGCAACTGTGGAAGGAGATTTATTGCTACTGTTCTCTCTGATAAAAAGTAAATATCAGAAGGTAATGCTTACCCTAAGCATCTAGTTATAAATTAAGTTAAATTTGAATTTAAATAATAACTCGGTTTTACACCAACGATTAACGAAAGTACCACCAGTTTAAGAACCACATGTTTTGGTTGAAAAAAAGTTTGACTTAAAAAGCGATATAGAAATACACGTAAACTATTTATAAAAATAACCAGTATTGGTCCATAAAATGGACCGAAAAATAAGCATATAATTTATCTCAAATAAATAATTCTAAGATCCTCTGCAAGAAAAATGAAAAGTCATATTCCTAAGTATAACAATAAATTTGTAATCTAATTGTAAGTGACAACGACACTTTTTGCTGTAAAAATAACATTTAATCTAATCTGATTTGTTGGAATGGTAATTTGTTTGGGAAATTCTTTATTATTCGTTGTATTCTTTTTTTTTAAATACGGTTCATTCTATGTTTTACGTTTTTGCCAACTATGTTATTCAAACTAGTTTAAAATCACAATTAAATATAATTTTTGAATTTAGAAAAAAATTGAATCACATAGTTTACATTGATAATGCTAAACTTATCATCATTTAAAAGGGTTTTTTATAAAAAATGAAACATTCTTTTTTTTTCAACAAAAACTCAAACTCTTTTCACTTGTATTCCACTTCTTCTATTCTTATCTCCCGTTTTCCTTGCAGCCCATGAAAGGATTCCACTTGATTTTATCTTATCATTAGTATAACATGTACATATATACATATGTTTATCAGGCATCCAAAAAAACGTTGTTATTGCGCAGTTGATAACCTTTCGTTAAAATCACAATAAAACATACTTTAATCGTCAAATAGAAATCTAATATAAAATTGCCAGCAAAGCCAACCCCAATTCCAGGAAACCCCATATCTATCAACCTCAAGTCCTTATAAATTAACCAAAAACTTCCGGCATACTAAACACAAATACAAATATCTGCTTCTAGGTTAAAAGATAAAAGAATTGTTTATCAAGTGACTCATTATATCTATATTACAGCAAGTAAACCAATATTACTTATTATATCCGCTTATTAAAATTCAGCTTAAAAATCACAAATGATAAAAAGCCAAACCTAAATTCCATCCCAAAAAAATCATCCTCCAGCTGTTTAAGCATCAGCCATTATCATGAAATTACATGAACATGAGTACATAAATCATAACACGAAAAACGTCCGCTTTCATAACAAAATTAACATTCGCTGTCTCCGAAATCATAACAAAAACTGATTCATTTACAATTGAAATTTGCAATATGAACCCAAGCCGAGCTAGCTTAACCACAATATTACTACAATTGTGTTTCAAACTGTTTGTCATGGACCATTATTTAAGCTGTCTTTCAGCCAGCAACATCATTTTATAACTAACATAACAGAAGCTTATTCATCAACTGCCTATATTCCAAAAAGCTGCATCTAAGATAATACAAGTACGTTGATTTCTATAGTATATTCTTAAAATTTAACTGAAATTATCATACATTTTTTTAAAGTAAGATAAATGATTTTTTTGATAATAAACCTCCTTTAGATTTTTAAGCTAATTAATTACAAATAATTTATTACAATTTACAGTGTAGGATAACAACAAAACCATTCCTGACGAGATGAAGTGCCTACCATCCAATTATTTATAAGTGGGATCCCAATTGCGAGATAACCCAGATCCTTTTAGTTCTGGCTCTCAAAATATCATCACATTGTCAGTTATCATTATTTATCGCCTACCCCACCATAAATATACATCTCTTGGATAACCCTGGATCAATAGACAAATTATCGGATACCCAAATTCAGATAAGAGTTAAACAATAAAGATCTTCTATAATTATTCTTCTATAGACCATGTCATGTTTTATAAGCCTACTTGAAAATCTGTAGGTGTCAGAATCCCTGGAGAATTTTTTAGTGTTTCAGTCAATTTTAAGTGTCAATTTTAAATGGTTCAAAGCTATAAAAAATTAGGGTAAAGGGGAAAAATAACTGAAAACTGCAAAACAATGTCTTAAACAAATGTCAAAAAAAAACGATCAGAAAACTTTTAAAATCAATGCAAAAATTATTTATAGGACTCGATTTAGGTTTTCGTTTATAATGCATATTTAATAAGCATTTTAAAATATTTATTCCTTCAAAATACACCCAAAAGCGCGAAAATTCAAAATATTCGTGGATAAAATGCAATGCCGTTAAAACTTTTTTTAGGATTAGCTTTCGTGGATATTAATTCGTTGTTTATTTATTTCTCTTAAAATTTCTCTCTTTCTATTTATTATTTTATAACCAGACCACATAATTTTAAATTGGTTATTTACGAACAATTAATAGTACAATTTTTACATTTTCTGTCGGAAACGCTAAAAAAATGAAATCTGAAGAGAACTATCTTATCAGTGCTAAAAATTATTATATGAAGTATGTTGTCAAGGTAGAGCAATATAATTATTTGAAATCTTTTACTTAGAGCTTGCGGAATAGAACATCAAAATGATTCCCAATATTTAAATCAATAGTTCAGCAAAGTAATATCTATCATTTCCGAATTATATGCTCAAATATCTCAAAATGTGATTCGGTGATGACGCAAATGTATCGGTTACCCGTATCGCTCACTTTAAATCAACTAGTTAAATAAGTAAAACTTTCCGGGTTTTAAAAGCGAACATTAAAGAAATGCATTTTTAGGTTGTAATAAGCCATGTACTAAGCTTCCGCATGAACCTTTGTGTAACCTACACTTTAGGCATTTGTTCCATAGTAGTTTTAAAAAATTACTCAAGTTTGTTTAAATTGCTTAAAATAAGCAAAATGGTTTTACAATGATAAAGAAATCAAGCTTAATTAGAAAAATGTTTAATGAGCACAATTAAAGGTCTGCAGGTTTTAAAATTTGTAGGCGCTTACTTCGTATAATGCAATGCAACAGATTCGACCAAAAATTCGTAAAGCTAAAAGTTAAAATGAACACAGCCTAAAAACAAAACTGATTTAGTACACATTTAAATGTACTGAAAATGCATCCAAAAACGTAAAAAATCAAAATATTCGTTTACGAAAAAAAAGATATTTTAAGGAAACAGCGAATGTTAAAAAAAGAAACAGTTTTACACTAAGTTGATTAAAATATTCGTTTATTAAAGCAAGTACGCTTAAAAGTCTTCTAGGATTAACTTAACAAACAGTCAATTATGCAAATTTACATTTTTACCAAAAAACAAAGGAAATAAGTAACTAGATTAAATAAATAAACTTATAGAAATAAATTATCTCAACGAGATTTAATATCCACAAATAAATATTACATGTACATGTATATTAAATTGCACTTAAATAAAAATTAATCTGTAAAAACTGCAGAAAAATCTCATAAAGGATGTCATAGGTAAGTTGGCTTAATATATTTTTTGGTAATAACGCAAATGTACCAGTTACCAAAAAATGAACAATGGAAGACCCAAGTTTTTTCACGAGAGTATCGGTAGTATAAAATTGCAGTTGGACATACTTAAACATTAGGAAGGCTGCATCCTAAGCATTTATTTACATTTGTTATATTTATTTATTTTAATTATAGGCGAAAGTTATTTGGGTCTCCAATGACTGTATGTTTTGCTTCTACATAAATTTCCAGACATATTCATTAGCGTAGTAATTGAGCTCTAAATTAAAGTTAGTACTTGTGTTGAGCCATCAAAAGGGTTGTCTATAAAATGCAAATAGCCATAATTATATTTACAAAAAGTGTTTATTTCCAAAATTGTTACAAAAATTTAATTATTAGCTTAGAAATGAGCGTTTGTTTTACATAAATTATATATGACCATAAATTCAGGAAAATTAAGAATATTTTCCTTGATGTCAAAATAATTGTTTTATGTGACGTCGTATTTGACGAAAATGTACTTTTTTAAATCACATGTTTAAGTGATTAATTATCAAAATAATTTATAAAGACTAAATTTTAAAATTTCTTTTGGGTATAAATGATGACTTACAAAATATCTTGTTTTATGAAAATAGCGTTAGATAATAATGAAGATGTATGTTAATTAGTTTTAATGATAACTGTGTAATCTTATTTCAATGTAGAAATAAGAATATCAGTAAGAATTTTGACGAGCGCAGTAAATTTTCATGACATGAAAAAATTGTGAATATAAATATTTAATAATCCTGAAGAATTATATAATAAAATGAATTATATAAAGTAAATGATTACAAAAACACAAAAATTTGTAACGGCGAAACCAAAAAATCGTTTTGGTAGTTATTATAAATAATGCAGGTTAACATTATAGGTTTGATATATATCCTGAAATACGAAAGTAATCATATTTAAACTTGATTTATTGATACATTATTCGATTGGGTCAGACCGGAAGTTATAATGCATTCGGATTACGGATTTTATGTCAACCTAAACCGTAGGAACACAGCTATTTACAATTTAATTATTTTATTCCATATTCAAGATGATAAATTTTAAAAATATGAAAATTTACGTCAAACGTCAAAAAAACGATGCATATCACTATAAATGTACCAAAATTTCCAAGGGAAAGATTTCTTTAAACTAGTGGCACGTTCTAAAATGCTCAAATTATTTATAATAACAAAATATTATAACAGAATTATACTTATTCACCAGGTATATAATCGATATTTATTGGTAAATTAAATAAAGAAAAATTCAAAAAAAAATTTAGTTCGAATTTTTTTCATACAAATAAAAATGTGTGCAAATACTTGCAAGACGTTTGGTTTATTTATTTAGAATGACGTTCCATTTATATTACGTAACAGTGTTACTTGTTCACTGTAAATTGTTATGTATCCTCTATACGCATTTCCATCATCCCTCCAAATACTCTCCTTAATGGTTTGTCCCTGTTCCAACATATTTTTTACATGAACGATGCCCCATCCAACGCTCTAAAGTATACATATATCAATATATCACACTCTGCTTTATTAAAATTAGATAGTCATGTTTTTACCAATATGTTTTCCTTACTTCATCAGGACTCAATGCAATATCGTTCCTTATGTTAACCTTGAGGTACTAGAAGATCCAAATAAACACCCAAAAAATCAAATAAATTTTTACACTAAATATTTAAGAATACAAATTCTGGAGAGAATACCTGACTTGTGTCTCCTGAAAATGTGACCCAACATTCTTCTCCCCATACTGGGTTATCAGTACTGGAAATCGATTCAGACCTGCAGTAATCATCCCTGTCCTTGTTCACTTCGAAAAATAGGTTTTTGTACTCCAGCATATTTCTACGACAAATATTTGAGAAATATTTAAATATCCAAAAAAAAGTTTTACAACTTTAATTTAATAAAATAAAAGACTTACCTGCCAGCTAATTTATATTTTATAACTTTTCTTGTCTGACAATGAACAGTTGTCAGAGAAATTCCACTAATTAGTAAAATTAAAACTAATTTTTGACTCATTTTTGCAAAGCAGAAAAAAATATTCAAAGTTGATTCGGTATTTTAATTATTTAAGTGATTGGTTTGGTTTAACCAAAATTATTGAGGATGGTTTTAACTCAACTTTGTTATCTCATCGAGACAGTATCGAGAGCTTATGATATAAATTTTTAAACTGTCCTAATCATGTAGGAATGTCAAGTATGGATTTATTACATAAAATTTGTGAAATATTTAGTTATGCCAAAATATGGTTAAAACATTGTTATTTTTTGAAGTATTTTTTTGACATGACTGATTGGTATCAAGATATGTCCACAGTGACGAACGTCAACTAGATGTACCTAACAAATGTAAATTTTGGTATTTTAAGCTAGCCCAGATGTAACAAATTGTTATCAATTTATATTAAACTTTTATCAACACACATTGTTCATCATAATTAATAAGATAACATGACAATATTTTTTTAAGCTTACATTAAAAAACATGTACTAAATTTGGATGACAAAAACAGGTTTGGGTTTAAATAAAATGAATTCAAAGTGAAAAAATTACTTGTTATATATACAACCAGACATGCAGGAGAGGTCAAGCCACATTCTTATAATGAACTCAGAGATCTGTTTCTTATCTCTTATATACTATCCTACCAACGTTAATCTCAACTTCGTTTACAAAACTTTCCAAACTTAAACTCAAGTTACGTATTTTTAAACACGTGTTAGAGCTTACGAAAATGTTCTTATAGTGGTATTCCTGCTTTGAATAATTGTAAAAAATAGATACTTTACTAATATCCTTATATACTTTAAGAATCTATATGACTATTTGGTTGAAAACTAACTGCTATCAATTAGCTTCATTCAGTATTGCCTGTTTGTCTATATACTTATCTGTTGGCAAGATAATATTAAAAACATGATATTTGATTTCATTTAAATTAGAACTTGTGTTAATTAGCGATACTTATTTTTCTATAGTGAAATTTATATTAAATGGATACTCATTTATTCCAGCTTTGAAGATCACCACCTATACTACTTGAATGGCAATGACTTCGACCTTTACTTCGTTTTAGTGTCCTTATTTCAATAGGGTCTGATAAATGTCTGATAAAAATATAACGTAAACTGAATGTCTATATGATTTCATATTATTTAGTTGGGGGTTTATCAGTAAATGATAAGCACATATATACGTCGAAAGGACATTTTAAGGACGTCGTTTTGGTTTACTTAACTGATTTATTATATTTAATTTTTAAGCTCTCAGATAGTAACAAATTATAGGCTTGATTTAGTGCTTTTGGTGAACACAATTTACAATTTACAATTTTAATGTAACGAAGCAAAAAAAATCGTGGTTTTCACGGGGAAAAAATGAGTAGATACCCAAAAGGTTGCAATTTTAAAACCATCAATTTTACTTAATAATGTTGACCTCAATATTTTGACCAATTTGAGTTTTTCGTCTTTTGAAATAATGTGGTATTAAGGTTTTGGAAATTAATGTATTTTACATTGTATTTTGAGGAGATACATAGGTTTAAATTTTTAATACGGTTCAATCTATCGTTATAAAACTACTTTAATGATTTCATGTTTTCAAACTAATGCTTAAGAATAGGTTTAAAACTTCATAATTCGATTCGATTAAAATTATAACCTTTCCTTCTGGATTTTATTAAGAATATTGCAAACTTCTGCAAACGGGGGCAAGCACAAGTTTTTTGAACGGGAATTACAGAAGCTGTTATATTAATAATTTTACTTCTTTGATATACAAATTATAAAATTGCAACAAATTGTTTCAAGTCAACTAATTGATACATATGTAAATATAAAAAGAGCTAAAAATAAGTATCGACTATGCAATTTCTTTTTCCAAATTAAAATTAAAAATTTTATAACGAAAAAATATACTCTAAACAATGATAAATAAAACAGGAGAATATTATTTATTTATTATTTATTATTTATTTAAAAGGGCAAACCCTTAAGTTCTTTTGAATCAAACGACTCATAGAACATAATAATCGAAG
>JAQFZG010002372.1:0-16854 GCA_034695465.1 Entomobrya nicoleti
TACTTAATGTTAGTGTTAACGGCGACCTGCTACTAAATATGCTTTTTATTTGGGTACGATCAGTTTTGATTTCCCTCGCGAGCAAATATCATATTTTCACAATAATTCTTAGAAATTAAAAGCACTTATGATTTTGATACATTTATTTTCCTTAGTGATGATGCTTTAGTACTACTTATTGATTTCGTATATCATCTCCACCCGTCGGCCTGTCTGTATGTGAGCGTGTAAATTCAGAAACGATTTGACCTACTGATTTGAAATTTAGGGAACTAGTAAGAAGCCAGTTTTTTAAGCCAAATCGGTATAACGGTAAAAAATAACGGTACATGGTTCTTAAATAGAGAATTTAAAAAAATATTACAATAATCGATAGATTAAATTAATGGGATCAAACTTTGTCAAGGGATCATAATCTTAGCTTTTGAATAAAAAATTGGGTAAAGTGAGAAATTTTCAGAAAAGATGGGGTACTTAAAAGTACTTCAAGGAGATTTTTTAAGTACTATTTTTATAATGCTTGCAATGCTAATGTAATGTTTGGATTCATTAGTGTCATGTAAATATATGGTCAAATGGCCTTGTCTGAAGTTACCAGGGGGTTTCTCTGATTTTGCCAGGTGGTCATGTCTGAGGTTAACAGGGGTCATGTATGTGGTCAATGAGGTCATGAATGGTGTCAAAAGAGGACTGGTCTGGACTTGATGGCAATTTTGTTGGGGATTAATAAATGCCTGGGCTAGGGTCATGTCTGGGGTCAAAACATGTCTGGCAGACGTCATTGGAAGTCAGGTCTCGGTTAAATAAAGGTAAAGTATATAGTCAATGAGACATAGGTCTGGAGTCAATGAGAATTAGGTCTGGAGTCACTGAGAATTAGGTTTGGGGTCAATGGAAGTTAGGTCACGTCGGGTCAACAGGTCTCATGTATAAATTACTTGACCTGTGTTTAAAGCAAAAACAAGAAAATTAAATACGCAGTTATAATTAATAACGCATGTTACATTTCCACAATAGAATTTTATCAAATTAAACGACGTAAATTGAACAAATGTATTGCATGTGTGGACCATTTTACATGATCAAGGACCTATTGTATTGTTAGATCAAGTTCAGACACGTTCAGAAATGAAATGCATACATTTAGGTGACGACTGCGATGTGAAAAGGGTGCATTTGACATCTGAAACTCCAGGAAAACTATTTTTGAATGCATGTGGTAAGAATTGTATGGCTTACGACATATATCATAAACAGGCACTATTGGTAGTGAAGCGACAAATGAAAGATTTTACGAAAAAGTCACAAACCGGATTAAACATGTCGAAATTCAAACGTTTCTATCCTTTTTACTAAAAAAGGTCGAGTACCTGTTTTAATCTAATAATAACAAAAAAGGTACACAAACCCCATACAAAAAGGTTAAAACCCCATAAGAATGTTTTGAATACATTTACCAGGTTACATATTCTCTATGATACATAAAACATTTTTGAATTCCTGACAGCCAGGAATGGAGTATAAAACGCAGTGATTTGGGATGAAGACATCATACGCTCCCTCCAGCTCTTACAAGTAACACCTAGCTTTTCTCTTACGCCGATTTTTCCATTGTTTAAATAGCTTGTCTTTTTGAAGACACATATTTCACAATGGGAAATATTACGACTACTTAAGCAACCGACGCCACCACTTTAAGGTTTCTTAAGACTACTACAATTTACTTCGACTTTGTTGATCAAATAGCCGAACGAAAATTAGTTGACGAAATCGAAGGTTTACTTGCTCCACCGCCTATCATGTTTAAATATAATTAGTGGAATCTTGATTTTTAACGAAGTCAGAGATTTATACATGAGGTAGATGCTCTTGGCCTACAGAAAAGAAAAGGCCGAACTCCGAATAACGAAAAACAATCGCACTATCAGAATGTTTGAATTTTACAAGCGCATTATCAAATTGTGTTGTTGTTACGTCAAAAGAGCACCGGACTGTAACATTATTGTAGTGCCTTACACGACGGTAAGTAATGATAATACTGCTCTGCATGGAGATGTATACTTGAATAATACAACCGATCCACCCATTATTCGCTTATGTGAACAAACCCCGGACTATTCTGCACTAAAAACACATTTTGCTGCGATTAATGAAAACAAGAACGATAATATAATGTTAGAAGCGCCAATCATTAAGGAGGAAAATCTCTCCAATAGACATCAAAATATTCCGCCGATACCAAAACGAGAAAGAACCGAATCTCAAATACAGTTTGTTTTGAAAGATCCTAAATCAGGGCAAAAGACTGCAACTGGACATATTAAATTAAGTGATTGTCGTTTAAATAAATATCCTGCAGAACTCTACAGGCATGATAGTAGTCTACCATACATGCAGATTTTAAATGAGTTTAGAATTGAACCAAAGACAATCAGTTGTACAACCGAAATTCTATCCAAAGCAGCTGATGCCGAAACTCAGAGAATCATTGTAAAAGAACGTGAAGATCCGGTGATCCAGGCATTTGACTATAAGTTCATCATGCAGCCTATGATTGATGCACAAATTAGTTCAACCGATAATTCTAAGAATAAAAGATATCTTGAATATCAGCCATTTGAACTGTTGGATACTTTATTGACCATCTACGAGTGGTTTGAAGTTCTTCATGCTCTCTTTTACGGCGCTGATTTATACTTTTGGATAAAATGGGGTTTACATTTTTTAAATGACCTTTATCTTAACAAATTTCCTTATGTTAGTTTGATTACGATTTTTAGGAATTTTGCAAGTTTTGCCATGAGTATAAAGAGAGTGGCTCAGAGAAAGGCCATCAAGGAGGATGTAAAGGATGAAGACGAGCCTGATAAACAATCAGCTACATTGTAGGTGTAGCTGGTAAATGACGACAAACAAGATAACATTGTAACTAATACATTGCATCAAAAGTAAATTTAATACGATATTTGAATATTTATTTATATTACATCTTTTTAAAATTATGTCTTTCGTAGCAACACATATCTTACGTTTTGTTAATAATAATTACATTATTGTACTTTTTATGCATTTTGAATAAAAAAATATAAATTGTTCTCTTTCTAATTGGTCACCACCCTTGAATTTACTTTTCAAATTAGCATAAAATTCTGAAAACTTGAGCATCTTGAAATTCACCAAAGAAAACACTTGCTTAAGAAATATTATTACGTTCATAAAAAGTTACACGCTTAATAAGCAAAACATATTATTCCATATAAATGACACTTGTAATCAAATTGTCAACACAATCTCATATTTTTTAATCTCTCATAATATTTTCAAAGTTGTCGTACGAAAAGTTTTTGTCGCATTAGAACATGTTAAGATTTTGGCGTATCCTACCATTTCCGATATCTGCTTCCAGTTTTCACAACTGTTATAGGAAAGAATAATTATTAGAGATTTTAATTTGGAAAATCTAAATAGATAATTACAAAGTTACCAGCCACTCGAATCTGTATGACATGAAATCGGCAAGTTATTTCCATACATTTGCTATTGTATATCATAGTCATAATTTAAATAAACTGCGGCAGCACTAATAATAGAATCATAAATATATATCACAGCTGTTAAAATACAGTTAGCTTAATTTATTCCACATTCCACAGGGAGGAACAATTCAAAAAGACAAAAAGTCATACCAAAATCATTCGCACCGAAAACGTTGGACAAATACTTATGAAAGCCAGTGCCATTCCTCCAAATATTGGTGGCCAGCAAGAGTGATGGGAATAGGTAGAGCGATCACGGCGTAATTTTTTCAAAAAAGGAAAATTTCCCCAGGTTAATCAAATGATAGGTGCCTTATCTCAATAGTAACAAGCGACGGTGACCACTCTATTTTCATATTTCTTATCTCTATTTGACCAGCTATGTACATTTGACACAAAACGACATATAGTTATGTCAAACTATTGAAAAAACAGGCGACTAATTGTCCAGATAGTTTACGTTGATCGTATAATCGATTTACTTTGAAGTGCTAGATGACAGCGGTTGGGTTAAACTCTTTGTACTTGTTTAGACATTTATTTTTACAAAGAAAAGTTTACCAACGTATTTATTAGTATATTCCACTCGGGTAAACAGTCATATCACAAATTTATTCGAGAAAATTAGCAGGATCATACAAATTAATTATTTGATATAATACTAAAACAATGAGTTATAAAATTCACCACATAATATTTTCAAACACCCAATGGCTCCAAATTATAGCTGACTATTTGCAGCTTTCCGTACTTATTTAAATAAAGTTTAATTTCTAAATCTAACACACATTGGGTATTTTGTGGAGGTGTGGAACCCACGTGTTGAAATAACTATGACTATAATTATAATAAATAGTAGCTTGAATAAGTAAAATAAGTAGTGGGTTTGTTTTAACCAAAGATTGTTGTATACGGCATTTAATAAGTGTTGACAAAATATTTACGATAGCTTGAATTGGAAATAAATTTTCAAGTCTTCAAGCTAAATTCAGCACGTCAACTATAATTGAGACGTATACATTATACATCATGCTCTCAATTTGAAATATACAAGTAAGCGTTCTAAACTCTCATGACTCTGTTCTCGAGTATATAATTAAAAAGGCAACACAGACTTATGAGCTATTCAATTCTTTAGAACATGGATTTGGCAAGTCTCTTCCTATTTATTTGGTTATATACCATGCTGTCCTAAATTCAAAACATGTTTTTATGACGTAAACGTCAAAAACAAAAATCTAAGTTAAGACGAAAACAGTTTAAAATCGAGGTTCCTTTGATAAAAGTGATTTTCGCGTCCTAATTTTCCAAACTAAACGTATTCATAAACGAAGCTTTCTTCACAAGAAATCAAAATGATTCTCGGCGATAATTTTCTGCAAATTCTTATCAAAGCCAATATAATGTCACCAATAATTTGTGGCCAATTATTTACCTTTAATTTAAAAAATCACAAATTTGAGTTGATTAATAGACCAGGAGCCAGGACTGGGTTTAGGATTCGATGGATTCTAATCCTATCCATTTCATTCACCTTTCTTATTCGAACGATAAAATTAAAGCTTTTGGATAACCACAACGATACTCTATTCGATACTAATGCTAGCATAATGATGTTTATTTGTGCTCTTACAGCTTCGGAAAGATACAGACTTCGAACTATATTTCCAGAAGACTATTTGGCGTTTTTTAACGGTGCAATCGGAATCGAGAGCAAATACATTAGTGGTAAGTTGCATGCCATATCAAAACATCATACACTTGATGTGAAATTTAAAAAATGTATTAACTTTTAAAGGAATTCCAACCAAAACTTCAGTAAAATCGAAAATTGCAAAAATCGTACTAAAGACAACCTATGTATTTTGTAAATACTTTTTCTCTTTTGGAATCACTATTGCTTGTGGTCTTAATAAGACTATACCATTCAATACAGTATGGATACTAGATTATATTTTTGGTGTACTGGAAGCAAAATCCAACTGTTTGAATATAATTCTAAAGGGACTAGTGCTCACGCTGAATTTCACAATTTGGAAAATATTAACCGTTCAAGGATATTTGTTAGTTGTTGATATGCTTATTGGTGTACTATCGGTAACATTTTGTCAACAGATGGCGCACAGGTATTATAACATTTATTTCTAAAGGTATTTAGCGTAATACTATCTAAACTAATTTTTTGATTTTTTAGGAACATATTGTTCGAAATTCAAAAGCAAGAACTTGTGCATCGGGACAACAAAGCATTTATGAACTCTCTAATTGTCAAAATAAGGGAGACTCATTTGCTAGCTGAAATGTGTAACGATGCAATGCAAACCCTGTTTTTCTTCCTTTTACTCACCAGTGGCATCTGCCAAATGTGTTCTGCCATTGCACTTTTTAGCCCTGATTCGTTGCCTTTTCTAGTAAGCATATTCTTCATTGCTGTAACTGTTCAGTCGGTTTTAGTCAATTTGGTCTTGTACGGGTTTGCAGGAGATGTTCATGACACTTCCAAAGTTTCATTGGAGAAACTCAGGCAAGTGGTCAAACATGAGAGCTTTAAAAGCTTCCAACGAGAGCGGAAATATTTTGAGCGTTGTCTTGTTTCATTTAAGCCCACAAGAATTAGATTTGGAATGTCAAACTTTATTGAAAAACACACTCCAGCAATTTTTCAATTATTTTGCGTAGAGCGCATAATTGATCTGCTTTTGAGTACTAGATATAAATCATTGCATTAAATTTTCATTGTAAAATAGTAGACAGAGGTAAATAATAAAGTCTCATGAAGCTTAGTGGTGTGGTCTTGGGGCGAACTTGATGGTTATATCTTTCGTGTAATTTGGTTTACTTATATTTTTTATTGATTTGCTGGGATTAAGTGTGCTTTTTTAATCACTGTTTTTGTTTGGTGTCCATAGTAAATTAGGATAATAAAAAGAAACCAAATCGGATTAAGTATAGTTTCTAAGCATATCTCTGAGAACTAGCGTCACTATTAAAAGTAGCAAATAAGACAAGCAGATTTATACATTACAACTTCTTAAAATAGTTTACGGGATTTAATTAAAGATCTTTAGATATGTTTTTGATTAAGATAACTTATGACATTGTCTAGTATTTCGTTTTAGAGTAAAACTTATTCAAACGGTTATCTTAATAAAAAATTATACAAAATATTTAGTCTGTAAAATCATATAGAAAACTTGACACTCCCAACGTGTAAACTTTATTGCATTAAACGTATGTTAGATGTGCTGTTATTACTAAACGTATATTTTATGAAATTAAATAATACAAAAAATCCATTATCAAGTCCGGTTGATTTTGGAGGCATGAACAACACTGATGGCTTAGAAACAAACTATAATGAACAACCGAAAGGATGGGTTTCCGAGAGGTTTACAGGCACAACTACGTATTATAAAACCTTACGACATCACAACACAAAACACGGAAGAAAACACACCTGCTTAGTTTTTAAGATAACTTATTTCATAATACGTGTTTTCGAAAACAACTTGTTTTTCACATGTGAACAAATACCTGATACAAAAAAAATATCTATCATAATGTTTTCAAAGTTATATAAATAGTTTTGTCCTATTTATTCCCCAAACACGTGTTATTTGGGTATGGAAAATCTTAATTTGTTTTCATAGCTATTATTATAAAGAATACCTACTTATTGTTAGTAGCAAATTCTTACTCGAGTATTTAATAAATATAAGACAATCTTACTGCCCACTCTACTTTATATGACAGGAAATTGGCAAGTCGGCCATCAAATTTTAGCTGTTTTAATTATCGAAATTTAACTTATTGACTACACTTAAAATAGAAACATTAGAAAATATCACAACATCTTTAAAATAATTCGCACAATTTTTCCAGTCTGGCATTACTCAAAAATCCAAGCTTGCTTATAAAAACCCAAACAAAAATGATCTTCGCCGAAAATTTTCTCGAAGTACTTATCAAGGACAATGCACTATCCCCAAAAATTTGTGGTCAGCAATTTTGTCCCAAGACTCCAAAAAAAATTTCACTCCTTGACCAACCCAGAGTCATCACAGGATTCAAAATTCGCTGGATTCTCCTTCTAATTATTTCTTCCCCTTTTATCATACGATTTATAAAGCTAAGATTCTCAAATAACTACAAATGCACAGTTTTCGAAACAAATGTTAGCATAATGATGTTCTTCACTACGCAGACGACTTCGGAACGTTACAGAATTCGTGGAACATTTCCTAAAGACTTTTTGGCCTTCTTGAACAGCGCATTGGAAATCGAGAGAAGATACGTTGGAGGTACCTGCAATACATGCAATTGAATTATAATTCGAATATTTGAAATATTTTTTTTAATATATTGCTTTTGTACAATTTCTAAAGTGGCTGCTATGCAAAAATCACTCAAATCAAAAATGGCCAAGATCATATTAAAAACAACATACGTATTTGGCAAATACTTCTTCTCTACTGTAATGACCATAGTTTGTGCACTCAAAATCTCCTTGCCATTCAATACAGTCTGGACACTGGAAAACATTGTTGAATCTTTAGATTTCCAACACGTTTACTTGCAAATAGTTCTAAAGGGACTATTGCTAATATTAAACTATACCATTTGGAAATTGATAACTGTACAAGGTTATTTACTTATTATTAATTTGCTTATTGGTCCACTATCGGTAACGTTTTGTCAGGAAATGGCGTTCAGGTAATTCAACAATTCATATTTAAAATAATTCGTTATTCGACAACTAATTATTTTTTCATAATTATTTCTAGAAAAATATTGTTTGACATTCAAAAAACAAGAAAATGGACAATTTGAAAAAGCGTTTATTAACTCTTCAATGGTCAGAGTAAGGGAAACTCAGTTATTAGGGAAAATTTGTAATGATGCCATGCACAGCCCTTTTTTCTTCGTATTTGCTTGCCAGTGGTGTTGCACAAATCATTTCTCTGGTTACTCTTATAACACAAGATGTAGATTAATCCCAACAAGCTGACAAACAATCAAGAAATTAGAATCTGCGTATTTTTGACAACTTGCGTCATTGCTAAAACACAAACATGTTTATAAATTTAAACATTGTGAAATAATTTTAATTATTTAAATAAAGATCGTTAGATAAATATGTTCTTGATTAAATGCTTAAAAAGTTTAAGATTTACTATACACACAAAATTTATTCATCAAAGAGCTTACTTGAGTATTTAATTAAAAAGTCAACTTAGACATAACAGCTACGCAATTGGATCAAAGATAGATTCGCTAAGTCTATTTGTATTCATTCGCTATTTTACTGTGACAACATCAATCAAAAACATGTTTTTAAGACAAAAGCGTCGAAAACAGAAATATACAAAACTACACAAACAGTTCCCCAGCAAATGGTCTCTTGAGCTGAACGTTCCTTTTGTTATATTTTGCAAAACTTAACTTATTCCCAAATCAATCCTTTTTTTGAAACAAAACATCAAAATGATTCTCAGTGACAATTTTCTGCAAATACTTATCAAGGCAAATGAAATGTCTCCAATAATATGTGGTCACCTGTTTACCTTCAATCCAAAAAGTCACAAGTTTGAGTTGGTGAACAGATCAAGAGCCAAGACTGGATTTATCATTCGGTGGATTCTACTTCTATTCATTTCATTTACCTTTCTTTTTCGTTCTATAAAGTTAATACTGTCGGATAACCACGGAGATACTATATTCGATACAAATGCCAGTTTAATGATGTTCGCTTGTGCACTTACGGCTTCGGAACGATACAGACTTCGATCTACATTTCCTGAACACTATTTGGCATTCTTTAATGGGGCAATTGGAACCGAGAAAACATACGTTACAGGTATATTAGTACACAGTACACTATATTAACACAGTAGATATTTGAAGCTTTTTAATTCATATATTTGGTGTAAAAAAATTGTTTTTTTTACTTTTAAAGAAATTCCCGCAAGAACTTCGATAAAATCAAAAACCGCAAAAATCGTACTAAAAGCCACATATGTGTTTGCGAAATATATCTTCTCCCCTGGAATCACAATTGCTTGTGCCCTAAATAGCACCATACCATTTAATACAGTATGGACACTAGATAATATTGCAGGTCTACTGGAAACCAAATCACCATATTTGAATATAGTTTTGAGGGGAATACTTCTGACGCTAAATTTCGCCATTTGGAAAATGTTAACTGTTCAAGGATATTTATTGGTTGTTGATATGCTTATTGGTGTACTCTCGGTAACATTTTGTCAAGACATGGCACACAGGTAATTTAATATTTTTGTTTAAAGTTTTTTTTACGTAAACCTAAATTTGCTCATGTATTATTTTTTTAGGAAAATATTGTTTCAAATTCGAAATCAAGAACTTAAGAAAATGGACAACAAAGCATTTATTAACTCTGCCATTGTGAAAATCCGAGAAATTAATTTGTTATCTGAAATGTGTAACGATGCGATGCGATCTCTGTTTTTCTTCTTTTTAGTTACCAGTGGCATTTGCCAAATCAATTCTGTTGTTGCACTTATTAGGCCAGATCCACTTCATTTTATGGTAATCATATTTTTCCTTTCTGTGACACTTCAATCAATTCTTATAAATTTGATCTTGTATGGATTTGCGGGAGATGTTCATCAAACTTCCAAAGTTTCGTTGGAGAAGCTAAGCCAAGTGGTGAGACATGTAGGCTTTAGAAGGTTTAAAAGGGAAAGAAAGTATTTTGAGCGTTGCCTGGTGTCATTTCAAACAACTAGAATTCGATTTGGCATGTCAAATTATATTGAAAAAAGAACGCCACCGATTTTTCAATTATTTTGTGTTGATCGCATAATTGATTTACTTCTAGGTGCTAGATATAAGGTCTAGCATGAAACTCTTTATACATTTTAAACATAGACCTCTTTCTAGTATTCTAGCTGTAAGCAACTGTGTATTATTTAAAACAAATTATGTAACAAAAATAAACTTCGTTAAAATATTAATTGTTCATTTTATCTTATCTGTATCAAATTTCGTATTAAAAATATCATCAAACCAGGAGCCGGGATTGGATTTAGGATTCGGTGGGTTCTTATTCTTTCTAATCCATTTTGTTCACCTTTCTTATTCGTTCTATAAAGTTACGACTGTATACGTCTTCATATACAATATTTACAACAAAATATCTAATCTAGATTCGTAATAAATAATAATAACAAGTCATGTCAAGCCATGAAGAAAACACGTAGATAAATCTGAATGATGACAAACCATGTCATGTAACGACATGTAATCTGAATCTGATATCGACATATGCAATACATGTAACCGTTAAATGACCGTCACTCCACTACTATTGAGTTTAAGACCATGGTGTCTTGACAAAGATTGATCCCAATACATTAATCTATCGATTGGTGCAATAAAAAAGTCCCCCCATTTAAAATGCATGTAACCGTTAATTGACCGTTACTCCGATACCGTTAAACCGATTTGGATGAAAATCACTAGCGATGGAGGTCTGAACCTGAGGAGTCTGTTTACCGAGTTTGAAGAGAATCGGTCAAACTGTTTTGAACTAAGATCGCGAATAGACGGACAGACAGACAGACAGACAAACAAAAACCATAACTACGATAAATCGAGATTTATCTACGCAATAAAAAAAAGTCTTAAATTAATTAGCGGAATATGGACTTCGGTAAGCATGATCGAAGAAATTATTTCTTAAAATAATATTCATATGATGTAATCAATCATACTAATTTCACTGCTCCACAATAGAACAAACTGTAGCATTCCTATTTTGAATTTAGTTAAAACTCAAAGCCACCCCATACCGGGTATTTTATGGTAGTGTGGAAACCACGCGTGTGAAATTACTGCTTTCCTAATTATATTAAGCCAATAAATTCCTGATTACAGAGTTAGATTCTTCTTCAAGCTTAACAAATATGATTGTTTTTCAGCTGTGTGTATCAAATATGATAAAGGACTATGAAAGGGTTGGATTTCCAAAATAGCAACTTTTGAACAAAAGAGTTGCGTCAGTAGTCAATTCAACAAGTGTATGAGATTTAGATACACAATTTATGTTGTTACAAAGTCTTTTTTGAACTAAATTGGTTCTGTCATGTCAAAAGAAGGCAATTTACTCCATTGTTTTATTTACGTTACTCAATTTTGAAACAACAAAAAGGATTTATGTTTAAACGTAGCCAGTCTTTATTCATTGTTTGGTTGAAATTCAGGCACAACATTCTGTCTTTGTGAAAAATAATTTGATTGGGCAGCAAGTATAAAACAAAACATGATTTAGTAATACCAAAACATGATGGTTTAGTATCAGAATAGCTTTCAAGAGAAAATTGTTAGATCATCAGTTATGCAAAAATATTGTGTTAAGATACCCATTTTAAGAATCTGCCATTTCAGACGTAACAGCCAGTCAATTCTATAGAACATGAATTTGGTAAGTCAAATTTTTTATACAATCGTCATTCTTCCGGATAATCATAAATTAAAAACATGTTTTTATGATGAAAGCGTCGAAAACATAAATATACGTAAGCACGAAAGCAGTTGAAATGCGAAAATTCCTTTTCACATTACTCTTATTCCTGTCATACATTTAATATTCACAAACGAAGTTTTTTAAAATCAAAATGATTCTCGGCGACAATTTCCTAAAGATACTTATCAAAGCCAATGAAATGTCTCCCATAAATAATATGCGGTCAATTATTTTCTTTTAATCCAATTAAACACACATTTGAGCTGGTTAACAATTCAGGAGCCAGGACTGGATTTAGGATTCGATGGATTCTAATTCTATTCATTTCTTTCACTTTTCTTATTCGTTCTATAAAGTTACGACTATCGGATAACCACAAGGACACAGTATTTGACACAAATGCAAGTATAATGATGTTCATTTGTGCTCTTACAGCTTCAGAACGATACAGACTTCGATGCACAATTCCAGAAGACTATTTGGCGTTCTTGAATGGTGCTATTGGAACTGAGATCAAATACGTTAGTGGTAAGTAGCATGCCATATCAAAATATCGTATACTTTATGTACATTTTAAATAATTGTTCCAATAATATTTTAAGGGACTCAAACAAAAACGTCAATAAAATCAAAAATTGCAAAAATCGTACTAAGGGCAACATGTTTATTTTGTAAGTACTTATTCTCTTCTGGAATCACAATTGCTTGTGCTCTTAATAGCACCCTATCATTCAATGCAGTATGGACACTTGAACATGTTTTGGGCGCAATGGAATCCAAATCCATCTATCTGAATTTAATTCTAAAGGGAATATTGCTTATGCTTAATTTCACCATTTGTAAAATATTAACTGTTCAAGGATACTTGTTGGTTGTTGATATGATTATTGGTGTACTATCGGTAACGTTTTGTCAAGAGATGGCACATAGGTACTTTTATTAATATTCATTTTAAAGCTATTCAACTTATTTCTACCTTAAACCTATTAAACCTAAATATTGTCATGTTTTTATTGATTTAGGAAAATCTTGTTTGAAATTCAAAACCATGAAGTTAAAGTACTTGACACTAAAGGATTGGTTAATTCTGTAATTGTCAAAATAAGGGAAATTCATTTGTTAACTGAAATGTGTAACGATGCTATTCGATCTCTATTTTTCTTCCTTTTACTTACTAGTGGCATATGTCAAATTTGTTCTGCCATTGCACTCATTGGACCTGAGTCACTACCTTTTCTAGTAAATGTATTCTTTGCTGCTGTGACAACTCAGTCTGTTCTAGTCAATTTGGTCGTTTACGGATTTGCGGGAGATGTTCATGAAACTTCAAAACGTTCATTGGAGACTCTACGACAAGAGGTAAGAAGTAGGTGCTTTAGAAGCTTTCAGAGAGAACAAAAGTATTTGGAACGTTCTCTTGCTACATTTCAAACAACTGGAATTAGATTTGGAATGTCAAATTTTATTGAAAAAAGGACGCCAGCAATTTTTCAATTATTTTGCGTAGATCGCATAATTGACCTGCTTTTGAGCTCTAGATATAAGTCATTGAAATAAATTTTGATCACGATTGTACGGTAGGGAAATTATTAACGTCTCAATAAACAGCCGGGTCTGGTTAAAGTTTGCGCATGCATAAAGCTCTGCATTACTCGTATGCTAAAAAATTGAACTTATCATTTGGTTGCCAGGGAACTTTTAGCATAAACTTGTTTCACAAATATCTGAAACATAAACAGACTGTACGAGCGGATTATAATGGACTGTTGAAAGGCAAAAAAAAAACGTTTTGAATGTTTTTTACTGATCCATGTAAAATAAGAAAAAATCGGTTGGGTTTGTGAAATTTTCTTGAAATGAGAATGCCGCCGGTTTTTCAGAAATATTGTATCGATCGTACAATTTACCGTTTTTCGAGTACGCCAGCTGTCAGCAAATACATAAGTATATTTAAAACAAGCCACGTAATATAATTGTATCCGCACTAGTAATCAAAAAAAATCAAACTAAAAATTCCAAATCTAAGGTTTAGCACATATTTGATAAATAAATAAATTTGTATCATATTGAAAAAAATTCTGGACTTTTTCAGTTTTACATGACAATGATTACATTTGGTTTAATATAACTAGAAAATATGTATTTTTGTAAAACAAATTAATTGTTTCATTTATGAAATATTCACATAATATTTCCCAACAAGTCATTTTCACAGCTCCACAATATAACAGACTATTTATAGCCTTCCGTTTCTGAATCAACTTGAAAACTCAAACGTACGACACACTTGGTATTAATGAACAATTTGTGGTAACCACGCGCTTGAAAATATTTATTTTTCTAATTATAATGAACCCGGAAATTCGTGATTTAACAGGGTTGAACTGTTGTTCACGTATAACGAATATGACTAAATCTAAACATGATCTAGGACTACCGAAGGGTTGGATTTCCCAATAGAACAACTTTGAAACAAAAGATTTACGTTACCAGTCAAATAAAGAATTATATGATATGTATCTACATGATATATATAGTTAAGAAATTTTGTTTGAACATAGTTGCTTCTGTCATGTCAAAAATAAGTCGATTTTCGCAATTCCTTTATTTACATTACACAATTTTGAAATACATCTAAAAGGATTTATATTTACAACATAAGTAGTGATTATTTGGTTGTGTTTAGATTTCTGTACACGATACATTATCTGTGGAATATATTTGTCGTTTATTATTTATAGGCACGTGGTGTTCCCTATGTTGTTTGTACTTATCTTTTATGTTACCACGGTAATTCTAGTTGGCTCAGTTTTAGTATTAAAACCAAATTTCTTTTCTAATATTTGCGAACGATTTATTAATTTCTTCTGTGGGCACTCGACCAAGCAACAAATTATAGCACTACAATTTGACGTATAATGTGTGTGTGTGTGATTTGACTCAAAAATAAGTTTAAAATGTGAATTAAATTTCTGAAGTTACCAAACTTGTAAGAGAACTTGCTGTCTTGATTTTTACACAAACTCTGATACGCTCATAAGTTTTTGGTTATTAAATTAAACTTATATTTTATCGTGCAGATTTCATGCTGGTTCTGGGAATTTGTGTAATTTTTCTGATTAGTCATGCTTGCAATTATTAGCTGTGTTTGTTCAGTCAGACGTTCAAGCAACTCACCAAATGTATTCAAGGGTTTAAAAGTAGACGAGATCCGAATAATTCAGTGACGGCAGAGCTATTATCAGGAAAATAAGCAACCAATCAATATCTGCGTAGATATGAGAATATATATTTAATAGAAAATAACAAAAACATGTTTTTGAATACCGCAAATAGTTTTAGTGATCTAATCTTATATCATTATATAAATGTTCCTGAATAATAAATTACAATAGTTGTATGCCTAAAATATTTAACATTTAATACCCTGTAATATGTATTTTGTAGCAATGTTTTCTAATTATAGTTCATCAACAGGTTTGATAGATAAAAGCTGAAAATAGGAATTTCGAGTAAATATCAAAGCGGTTTATAGGTGAAGGTGGTTTCATTAAGATAGACCTAATTCCTGACTTATTCTGCAAAAAACGAACTTTTAAACAAACGAAGTTTATTTGTAACACAAATTCAAGATGATTTTAGGCGAAAATTTCCTGGAAATACTTGTCAAAGCAAATGACATGTCGCCAAAAATTTGTGGTCATTTGTTTACCTTTAATCCAAATAATCACAAATTTGAATTGGTTGACAAACCAGATGCTAAGACTGGATTTAGGATTCGCTGGATTCTACTTCTATCCATTTCATTCACCTTTCTTATTCGTTCTATAACACTAAGATTTTCTGATGATCACAAATACAACGTATTTGAAACAAACGTTAGTATAATGATGTGTATTGTTACTCTTACTATTTCGGAACGATACAGACTTCGAGGCACGTTTCCCGAAGATTATTTGGCGTTTTTTAATAGCGCAATTGGAATTGAGAAGAAATACATTGAAGGTGAGTTGCGCACCATTTACTATATTTTTTAAGCATATTTGACTGACAAAATATTTTATTTTATTTCAAAGGTAACCCCACAAAAACTTCAATAAAACCAAAAATAGCTAAAGTTGTACTAAAGGCAACATACGTATTTTCTAAATATTTCTTCTCTGCTGGAATCACAATGGCTTGTGCTCTCAATAGCACCATGCCATTTAATACAGTATGGACATTGGATTATATTGTTGGCTTATTGGAACTCAAATCCAATTATTTGAATATATTTCTGAAAGGAATATTGATAACCCTTAACTACCTAATTTGGAAAATGATAGCCGTTCAAGGATATTTGATGGTGGTCGATATGCTTACCGGTGTACTATCGGTAACATTTTGTCAAGATATGGCACACAGGTAAACTTCACTTTATTAACGCACGTAGTGTGTTTCTAGGATTAGTGTGTGAGTGGGAGAAAGAGTCTGTCTGTCCGTCTGTCTGTTCATCCGTCCGTCTGTGTACACGATATCTCCAATACGCTTCATCTGATTAGCATGAAACATTGTATACAAGTTCATATGGTTAATTGGAAGAACCCTATTGATTTTGGGCCAAATCGGTTGACCCAGGTCAAAGATATGTCAAGGGTCAATTTTTTTTCAGATGACAGCCTAAAGCCAAATTTTGTGGAGATGTAGCCCTACTATAGAAACATTGTTCTGCAAAGTTTCAGTTGACCTGACACAACCCTTTCGGCCCCAGGGGGTCTTGAAGATCACACATTTGACATGATCTCCTACCTAAACACTTCAACCGATTTA
>JAQFZG010002373.1:0-16852 GCA_034695465.1 Entomobrya nicoleti
AGTTGTTTAAGTGCATCTTCATGCTCGGAGACCTTCAAGGTAATGCTACCTAACTGGTTTTGAGGACCCTCTGGGGGAGTTTCATCGTCTAAAACTATTTAAATTAAATCATTATACTCTGATAATGTTATATATATATACATCAGTGGACCACGCTGGGAACCACTAAACCCGTTCCTTATCAAGGATGCTCCGGGTAACAGAAAAACCGGTATTTATCTAATTTAAATTTTAAAACGGGGGCTCACCCATTATTTTAATAGAATTTCTGAAGCGTAGTTTATAATTATATTTGGTTATTAATCACAATTACACTAATAATTAAACTAAAACTGGTAACTAAAAAATAATTATTGGAGCTTGCGAAAATTTTGATCTTCCCTTCTTCTCCTTATAGTCAACAATGAAGTTTGGTGATGCGGACACACAGGAGCTGTGCTTGGTAAAGTAATATCACGTTGAAACACGTTTTTTCTTTCTTTGTTCTTTGAACTAGGAGCGATCTTCCCAGTATCCTTCGTTAACTGCATGTAGTCACTATGTGATGTCAGTAGATGGAGGAAGATGCATCATAATAACAGCATTCCCGAAAATAGCAAATATTCCAATTATCAATGTCACAGCCCAAATTAAAATACAAATTATCTCTCCCATGGAATTTGCGTCGTTGATTCGTTCTTCGGTAAAATATCTAGTCAAATAGTTGCATCGAATGCAGACACTTTTATTAATCGTGGAGCAGTCTATAAGCGATCTATTTGGGAAGTCTATTAATCCGCAGGTCATAATTGGAAGATCAGTGAAAGTTTTATTTTCTAATGATACAGACATTTTTGAAATATGAAAACTATAAATGAGCAAAAATGATAAAATATATGAAATGCTGAATTTTTAATTCCCATGGTCACTTGCAACAAGTGTCTATTATGACTATGACTGGGTTTGAATTTGTAGTGATCTTATTAGTTTCCAAGTAATCATCGTATTGAACATTTTGCATTACGTTAATTATTACATGCATGACATTGAAAACAAAGTTTTGGTTATGGTTATTTATCAGTTATTATGGCTTGCAAACTTAGTAATCCCCACCCAAGCAAATTCAATTCCCAGTAAATCATATTGGAAGTTTTTGTTTTTATGAACAAAAAAATGATTTCGCATGCATTCAAATGTGGTTGTGTAGAAACTCAACTGTGGCCATAAAAGTATACTAAAGTAGGCAACGGTTCTAGCTGTGATCCATGAATTTATGAAACGAACAAATGTTACGAAATAATGACAAATGAGGAAATATTGCATTAGCATATTGGTTTAAATGGCTAACATTGTTCGATGCAGTCCTCAAAAATTTAATGCTATACTAAAAATATAGTACACGACATTGCCCAGAACATTTATTACATGCATCGTTCAGAAACTTATAAAATAACACAAAAGTTTTTAGATTAAATATTCGTATTCGAACTGAAATTCCATTTCAAATTAATGCTAAAACGTTATATTGTATAGGTACAGCGTCCAGCTTAAATGAAGTTCGGTATATTTTAATCATTAATTAAATATTTTTTTTTAATTTAACAGTTTTGAGTTTATGAAATTTCTCTTGATAAAATATAGACTATTAGTACTTATTAGTACTTATAATGGCTTGTTTAGGGAACCATACACATTTTTTCTAATTGTTTAACCCTAAAGGCTGAAGTTAAAATACTTCTTAAATTATATCAGTACAAGTAAATATTACAACATACATACTTACATAAATCAACATACGAAATTAGGAAAACCTTACATTGTCAAATTCGGTACTAGCATTAGTACTAAATTCGAATTCAGGGCTTCTTGAAGACCGTGTATTGTCTTTTGGAATATCATCATTGCTAGCAGTGAATTGCAAGCAAGGAAATAATTTTTCGAGCAAACATTTTGTTTCCAGTCTAAAGCTTGTTCCTCCAAAGTAATATATCGGCAAATTAACACCCGAGTTTACAGCATACGATAGCAAATTTCCCATTCCAATTTCTCTGTAAATTATGCGGTTAACCGAAATGAAATAGTAGTATAGAAGTGGCATTATATTGCAGAGGAAAAGAACGATGACGACAGGAAGAAATATTCTGGCAGCTCGAATATCTCGACGGTGGGTTGAGTTGAGCTGTTTACGGCGATTTTCAAACTTTTTAATCTAAACATGGAAAAATATGCTTGAAATAATTTTAACTCCAATTGCTGAGTTAAACATACGTTAGATCTTACTTACATGGTAGAATATAAGCACATTAAATATTATCAATAATGGAAATGGCACACAAAAGTCAATTCCATCCAACAGTCCATGTAGCGTCAAATACCATAGTTTGTACAATGGTGTAGATACGATAATGTAATCCAATTTGTTGATACTTACGATATTTTGGTCAAAAATATTTGGTACAATTTTAAAGCAAAATAGTCGAATAACCCCGAGTAAAATTGGAAATGTAATAGCAAGTCCTGCAATCAGTTTTGCTCTTCGGCAGGTGAACCATTTCCCAAATTTTATAGGAAACGCAATCACTAAGTAGCGGTTAATTGTTATGGCAACTGTGACGAATGCCGAAGCTGAGTGTGCGGTAACCAAAAGTGGAATGCCATAAACGTATATAAATTGAGTGATATAACCTTGATTCCATTTTTCTATAAAATATAAAGATATTCCGTCAGTGCAATGCAGTTTCTATATTCAGTCTAGATTTCTTTAAATCTTACCGATAAATATGATGAACGACGTTGTTGCTAAAATGGATAACAAACTGCAAACCAAATCACAAATTGCTAAAGCAATTAGAAATTGGTCAAAGCCTGTTCCACTCTTTCGTCGTTGTAAAACGATTATAATTGTAACATTTCCCAGTGTTGCAAAAATTGCAACTACTATCGCTATAATCCAGATTATAATGCAGATTATATGACCCTTCGATTTTATATCGTCTATGACCTCAGCATCATTGATGAATTTGCCTTGATAGTCACACCGAATGCAATTGCTTTTATTGAGCACTGAGCAGTCTACAATGCTTCCATTTTCTAAAGGCAAGTCTAAAAGACCACAGGTAATAAATGGAAGATCTTCGAAAGTTCTATTTTCCACATTATTATACATTTTACAGTGACTGTATTTATTTAAGGGTGCAAGCAAAATAAAAACAAATTCTAGTCAGTTTCGATAAGTTACTAGTACTGAACTGGCTCAAATTAATCTTATTAATGATTTTATGCAAAAAATCAATATGATATATTAGTCACATCTTGAGATTTTCAGAAAATGAAATAAAACCAAATGTATTGCGGCTTTTGACCGGGTATGACTATTCTTACAAATCATTACGAACTGTAAAATAACCGTGATGTTTTGTTTTGTGGCAATCCTCTAAATGAATGCTAAACCCGCTCTAAATTATAATTTCCACGTCTGATTTTTTAATGAATGAATTTGGTTTCACACTTTCACCGCATCTAAGTGAACATAAATGTTTCACCACACAAGTTTACATAGTAGGCTTAATTATTGGCTGACCTGAAGTTTTACCGTTAGTTTTTTATGTCCCTAGATGTAAATATGTATAATGTGAATGTGAGCTTGATATATGCGTATGCTATTTTCCTTTTAATTCACATACGATTATACAATTCTTTTGTATAATTGCTACAGGAAATCATTAGTGACACGTGCACGAACTTACTATGAACTTAGTTTTTATTATGTCTATGAACTATTCAGTATAACTTCTGTTCAAAGTATCCATGTTGAACCAAAATAATAACCCACAACATGCAATATACATACATACTGTAAAAAAGTGCTAATATATTTTTTTATTATGCAACTTTACAAATACAATACAACATGTCAAATTTAGATTATGTATTAATGTAAATTGTTATTTAACATCAAATCTCTGATTAAATTTTACAGAATAGTAGAATTTCCAATACTCCTTGAAGCAGACACTTTACTATGAGCTTCGTTAGGCGGCTCGGAAGCAGTGATTCCTAAGCACGGAAAACATCTTGCTATGAAAATTTTCGTTTCCTTTCTAAAGCTAGTTCCGCCGAAGTAGTATATAGGTAGGTTGACTGCCGCGTTAACCACATAAGACAACCCCGTTCCCATGGCAGCATCTCTGTAAATCACTCGATTGAATAGGAAGTAGTAGTGGATAAACGGAATAATATTGCAAATGAACAACGTCAAAACGACCGGAAGAAATATCCTGGCAGCTCGAATGTCACGAAGAAGTTTTGAATTGAGCTCTTTTCTTTGGGTAGCAAACCTTCGAATCTACATTTGTATTTGTGCAAAAAAAAAGTTCTACCAATTGTGTTTTAATGACAGAAAGACAAAATTAGTTTCAATTGACTTACATGGTAATATACAAGAACGTTAAAAAACAGTAACGTTGGAAATGCCAAGCAAATATCGATTGCGTCAAAAAATCCATGCAACTGTGAATACCAAATATCGTACATTGGTGTCGACATAATAATATATTCCAAATTTCCAATGCTAGTCACATTTTGAACAAAGACATTCGGTAGAATTGTAAAACAAGACAACCGAAGAACTCCAAGTAGAAGAGGCAGTGCGATGGCAGAAGCCGTCACTAATTTTGTTCTTAATGGAGTGAACCATTGTCCAAAATTTTCTGGAAACGCAATCACCAAGTAGCGTTCTATCGTAATCACAACTGTTACAAATGTTGCGGCTGAATGTGCGGTAATTACAAGGGGTGTACTATAAAGATATATGAATTGAGTGATAGCACCTCTGTTCCAATTTTCTGGAATACAAGTTAAATTTTTACAAATAAAATTCATTTTTAATTAGCTTTTAAATAATGCCATTCAGTGTTTTGTTTTGGTTCTTACGAGAAAATATAATGAATGACGTGGATGCTAAAATAACGACTACACTATAAACCAGATCACAACTTGCCAGTCCGATTAAAAATCTGTCAAAGCCTTTTCTCATTCTTCTTTTTCGTATAACAGTTATGATGATAAAATTTCCCGAAGTGGCAATTGTACCAATTAATAGCGTCAATATCCAAATCACAATACAAATTATGTGACTAAGAGATCCTACATCGTCTATTCCTTCCTCTGTAATAAATCTTCCACGATGGTCGCAGCGAACACAAATGCTTGTATTGACAATGGAGCAGTCTATATTCGATCCGTCTTCGTCCACGGGAAAATCTAGTAAGCCACATGCCATAATAGGTAGATCTATAAAGGTCCTGTTTTTGATTAAATCAGCCATGATTTTGAATTATGTCTTAACTTTATTTTAAATGGAGTTTATTTAAGATAACGATTAAAATATTTTAGCCAATTTTGCATGTGCGTGTGAGATTGACATTATCAATATGCAGCTATAACTTAAAAAATCGTATTTCCAGGAAACTGATAATATGTGGTGCATCAAAGAATGATATAATGAGGCTAATGCTCTCATTCTTTGATGTAAAGTGACAAAGAATAAACAAGAAAACTCATTTTCAGTATTGTAACCACAAATACGAATCAATTGAGTTAATGTTATACGTTACGTAATGCCATCATGTGTCATTGCTCATGAGTCACTATCTCTGAAAGCTTAGATTACTTTATAAAAAACAAACTCGATGTTACCTAAAATAGTTTAGAATTCCAAAGAAATTTAAAAGTTTGTTTAGTTAAATGCATTGCGTGAGTAATTATTGTTTAGAAGTTAGTTTTGTGTGGGCCAATAAATTTCAGATTTTTCATTAAATTCAGGATAAAAAGTAGCTGTATCACTGTAAGTTGTCCTTTTGTTTTTGGCAAAAGCTTACTGGGCGCTGAAACCACAAGCGGTTTAAATAACAATGTCCATCAAAACTTTTATCTAATCTTGCTTACAACCAGCTTTAACGTATTTACATATTTGCATACCCCAGTTAACTTTCGTTTAGATTCATAAATAAACGCAAATATACTTTAATCTAATCCATTCATAGAACGAATATAATAAGTATACATATTTATACTAAATTAAACCTGAAAAGGTAAATATCATTAATAAATGGATAATTTAGATGGGCTAATAAACTAACAACCTGAAAATATGAGAATGGTTAGTGTTGCCATTAAAGCTGACAACTTTGTGTTGATATTATGACACGATGACACTGATGCTGTTTTATTTACTTTTTTAATCACAGAATTTGCATCCGGAACACTTCACCTTTACCATGCGTAAAAGTTGAACTGTCAACATACAAGCCTATATAAGCCATCTAAAAATATCTTTACTTTTTTAATATATATTCCATCACAGTATAATGACTCCTTTAAGAGTTTTACTTTCTCTTTTGGCTATTTCTGTTGTGCACAGAAAAGGTATTTCATCAGAAAGTACAGATAATCTCGAGTGCGCTTTTATTCATTTATCTGACAATAAAACTACCATTCAAATTTTCAACAATGAAATTATTGATCAGAAGAAATTTGAGCTTATTAGAGTTGGTAAACTTGAGGATGCTAAGTTTTCTGTTACAAAATATCCACAAGATCAGAAAAAGTGTTTATTAGAAATCTGTGGATACAGCCGAAACCCAGCAAGCCCACACTACTACGGTAACTGTCAGTGGTACAACAGTTCTTCGAACGGAGAACCAATAGCCGCATCTCCAAATATATACAAAAATGACTTCGATCTCAGTTCAATAAGTTGTTCCTGTACTTTTCCGTCAAGCAGTTGTACATCCGACAGTTGTTTCGCAATATATGCAGCAAAAATTTGGAAAGATGATGAATGTGCAATTTTGTTTCGAGAGAAAAACTGCACAACATGCCATTTTCCGCTGATGAGTCTTTCACTTCACAAATGGATTTACACCCTAAATTCATATCAGTTCCGATCGATGTTTATTCGACCGGGGTGTTTAGTAGCAACATTTACTAAATTTGGATTCGATAGAAATGAAGAATGGTCCACAGAAACAACTTGGTCTTATCCAGGAGCAGAAGTATGTATTACCGTCCATTATTATAGAACGTTCATTTACATGTAGTAATCTAGTACAATTAAATCAAATCTATAATCCTTAATATGACGTACTACGAGACTCATTCTGGATTTCGAAAAGAAATTTGGAAAATCCACTGGGTTCAGGTTAATTTAGTATTGTGTGTAAAGGGAGTTTCAAAAATGAAACCGACGGTTTAGAGAAAATCGTTGCTGTAAAGAAAATTAATTGGCATTCTGATTCTGATCAAAACAAAGTGTAGTCATTCATCCAAGAAGTTCAAACATTTCATCATATCGATAATGAAAATGAGAACATTGTTGGATATATTGGGGCATGTTGTCATAGTGATGGGCTTTATATTTTGACTCAATACTGTGAACATGGGTCTCTCAAAAGATATTTGACTCATAATTTAGGACCAAAAATAATGAGTTAACAAAATAGATCATCAGCTTCTAAATTTACAGTTAGCGTAGATGGTGACTACTTTGAAACGAATAAAGTTGAGGAAGAATCAATGGAAAATCGCAAACCTACTATGAGTAAAAAATATTTGTCTCAGATTTTTCACTGGTGTGAGCAAATTGCGTGTGGCATGGAATATCTTGGTGGAAAAGGAATAATTCATGTTGATTTAGCAATTAGAAATATACTTTTATCTAGCTCGAAATTAGGTAATACAGAGGAAGAATGTGATATTAAAATTTGTGACTTTGGTTTATCTAAAAGGTGTTTAGATAAGGAGAACTATGCAAAATCTTTGCTGTCTGGAGACTTTCCATTTAATTCATTTGCTCCAGAGTACGTTAGTGACAAACCTAAGCAAGTTTTGATTTACTCGGATGTCTGGGCTTACGGTTGTACAGTATGGGAAATCTTTATGATGGGAGATTCCTTGTATCCAGACGTGGCGGAGGGTGGTATTCACAAATTTCTGGCGGTGAAGAAACGCCTTCAGGAGGGCTATAAACATCCGAAGCCTCCATTAGCATCGGAATAATGAAACAATGCTCAAATGTTGGGAATATGTGCCTAGGAATCGACCTAATTTTACAGAACTGCGCAATTTTTTTAGAACTGTAAGTAGAACAGAGCGAGTCTAAAGGAGCGTCTACATTTAAGGGGCATTTATCAACTTATATTCAAAACATTTCAAAACATACCATTAATTTTATTTTTTTATTTCTTTGTGGCTAATGGACAAATTTGAATTCAAGATTTTAGTAAAAAATTACATTCATTTATTCAACATCTTGGTAACAACTTTATTTTACTATTTTTTGGAATTCATACACACATAAATATCCAAATGAAATCGTGAAATAATATATTTTGTAACATTTATTAACGCCCGAAGGGTGTTTCTGTGTTAGGATGGGGGTGGGAGGAAAAATTCTGTCTTAACAATTGAAAAAAGAGCATCGTAAACACCTCGTCATTTCTATTTTCGTCGGAGTATTTATGTATATTTATCTCAAATGTGGCAAGAAGTCTGTTCTTATTCCAGTCCACCGACCATCACCAACCAGCCAATTCTCAACTTGTCGTAGGAATTCGTACTTGGGCCTTGTCCGTTAAAAAAAGTTATGATAATGGTAATGCGTAATAGGTGTTCTAAAACAAGGGTTTTAGTATATCTATCTTATGAGCGACTTGTTATAATCATAAAAGGAGAAGAGGTAAAAGCAAGCCTATTGTAATTTTAAACTCCGTCAGCGTAAACATTCTGTTTTAAATTATTTTGTAAATCTGTAAATTATTTTAAATATTAATAAAAAATTAAATATTAAAAATGGTAAAAGGACAGAACCTCTGTTTTGAAAAAGATTCGTGACGTCATTAACGTTAAGCTGGATGTTATATATAAAGTTAAATATGTATTAAAAATTTAGCCATAGTTAATAGTAAAATATGATCCAGGGCAATAGTAACGGGAAGAAATATTTCAGCTCTTTAATATATCCCGGCAATGCTTTTAGATCAGCTCTATCCGTCGACAAGGAAATTATTGAGTGTAACTTAAGCATACAATTAAGCCATCGTTTGAAGTGCATCTATACAGTTTTATGCTCTGGAACATACCTGGGTAGTTCAATTCGTACACAAAGCCCTTAAAAATTAGAAGCGTCGGTCATGGTAGCCAATAATCTATCCAAATCGAAACATCAAATTACATTATATCCCAGACGTCATGCAAAGAAGTTGATACCAAAATGTAACCCAAATGTTGAATCCAAATTGGTCAAAAGAATTTTTTACAATTTTAAAACAAGATTATCGGAGAACATCACACGAATTAAAATAAAAAACAATAAAAAAACCAAGAACGTCATAAGGATTGAAACTTTTTGAAATTTCATCCCAGGAACGCAATAAAAACATATTCTACCATAGTAATCAAGACTGTTAGAAACACTGACGTTGAACGTGCAATAATTACGAATTTCAAAATATAAGTACTTGTGTAGGTTTTGAAATAAAAGAAGGTGGACATTTCATTCATAGAATGAAATATAATTTTGGTTGCGTTTAAACAATATAATTGTAAGCCCTCTTATCTATATTCCAAACCCAGATATAATTAGATACATGAGTTTTAATCTGTAATTATAAAACTCCTCGAGAATATCAATAATTGAACCTTTTTTACAATTTGAAACAACTTTCACCTGAAACAACTTGCAACATTTCCAATGCGGCTAAAAAGACCAAGCTAATTATTTTTTAAGTCATTTGATTCATACTTTGTTCGTGTGGGGTGAACATCTGCTTCATTAAAGTTTTTTTCTTCAGTGGCTAGACTATGCGTAACCAGTTCCATAATAATCATCAGTTCAATTGTATATGTTAAATAATTATATGCACGAAGGTAAAATAAAATGTACTCACAATGTTGCACACGTGAGACTTAGGTTTTTTGTACATATCGTGAACAACAATATTGGAACCAAAACAAAAATACCACGTTCGTGAATCACGTACCGTACGTCTTGAGCTTCAAATTGTAATAAATTCCTACACTATTTAAATAACATTAGGAAAAATAACTCAAAATATTAAATGAGGAGAAATAATAATGTTTTGATAATCAACATCTAATGAAAAACAACAAATAAGTGAAATAAAAATTCAGAATCGCATATTTATTGAATAAATCAAATTAAATCGACAATTCAATTAAAAACTCATGCGCAAGTAAAAAATGTAAGAGTCATCACAAAATATGAAAAATGTTTTTGTAGTACACTCATGAAGATATATTTTAATCTTGGGAGGCTACTTCAAATTATTTACAGATAATTGAAATAGAAGTAATTGCAATACTTTGTTTTCGTCAGCATACATTGAAAAAAACTGCAAATATCAGGAACACACAACCGCATCATTATTGAACACAAATTATTAATTAAAAACTGAGTACGATGAGGTAAAAAACAATGTATTATGACAAACAAATCTACAAATATTAGAAACAAAATCTCGGTATCACGTCATCATTAAACAAATTAAAGTATTAGGTTACCAAAAAACCCTTCAACCTTTGGGATGAAAAATTATATATTTCAAATAATTAACGTATGATCACCACAATGTATGCAACGAGCTAAAAACTTGAAAGTACATCCGCAAAGATAAGTACTTGAAACAAATAAAAATGCCGCTTTTACTAATTTGTTTTTCAGTTTATCCCTGGCTGTTCTATAACAATCATTGTCATCTTCTACTTTAAACGAATTTATTCTTTTTAATTTCGATTATTTTTTAACATTTAAGTGAGTTTCCTAGGAGAGATTAGTTCTGTTCTAAAACTCTGTTACATTAGGTCGTAGCGTTGTTTCTGTGCTGTTGTCACAATGAAAGGTGATAATAAACACTTGACTACATTAATTCCTACAGCGATATTTCAATTTAATAAGTTTGTTCCATTAACTTTATAAGGGCTCAAGGATCAAATCTGGGTGACATCGGCTGTAGTCGATGACGATGTTGAGAAAGCACTGATTCTCTGCTACTCTTTAAAGCGAGCTTATACAAGTCGTAAGATAGCTGTGATTGCTTCGCAGATCCTTTCTACGAATATGAAGTAAGCATTCCCTTTTTACTTGTTTAATCAATTTTTCAATTTAGTGATTACCAAGATACATTCGAGATCAGGACATTCATTTATTACTCAAGTATTTCTAGCAAGCAGGTATAAATTAAAGCTATTTTTGTAGAAATGCCCTCAATCAAGGTTTTGATTTTGTTTTCTACCTTGACGAGAATCAAAACACGGCCAACTTAAAACTGGAAGATTATGCCAAGCTTTACTCTCTTCTGGTTTTAAAATCCTGTGACAACTGTGTGTACGTATCTCCGTATATGCTGGCATTGAAGAACTGTGATGACATTTTTTCCACGAAAACCGATGGTATTGTGATGGTGGAAAGAGATGAAACGGCTTCAATGTTTTTGTTCAAACCATCTGCGGGCACCTACACAACATTGACAACTTGCTTAATGACCTGGAAACAAAACGGTATGAAACAATAATGTTGTATTTTAATGCATACATGCATTGTTCCAATTCCAACCGTGTATAAATAATATGTATGTCATAAACTGAATCGATGCAGGTTCTGGAATTGGAATGTACCTAAAAACATGGATGAAGAACCAGTTCAAAGAGAATAAATCACTTGATACAAAATACAACCAAATCTTTACGCAAGGAAGAGCGATACTTGAGTAAGTTTTGTCTATAGTTTACTTTTTCTGTAAAAAATTTAGTCACTGGATAGGATGGTAACCTGGCCGTTTTAAAGGTTTTAGATCAAATCAGTAGTCAACTTAGCATTTATTTGAAGTAAAAAAAAAATATTTTGTTAATAAAAAATATTAAAATTTGATGTTATGACATTGACCATTTTATCTACAATTAGCAAATCTAACTACGAAAACAAATGTATGTGTAAATTGATATAAAGGATTAACAACCATCACGTATTTCCTATTCACAGTTTTGAGCATAACTTCTCAATGGTCAATTTGCTGGAATATTCAAAAGTATGTGATTTGGAAGCGTTGAGAAATACTGGACTACTTGGAAATCTAGTTGGAATTCACTGGTCAAAAATTCGAGAGGATCACGTTTTACCATTAATTGAACAATCAAATCCGAAGGCAAACTGTGCCCAATTACTCCAATACGGCAAGGAGCCGATAGCGATTGTTGGAATGAGCTGTCGTTATCCTGGATCCAACAATCTTGAAGAGTTCTGGGATTTGCTTTCACAAGGTCAAGATGGAACAAGCACTGCCCCTCCATTTCGTTGGATGCGTGAACAATGCATCAAGTACACTTCAGAAAAAAGGAAAACTAATGCCGGATTTCTGAAGATTCCAGTTGATGAATTTGATTCCAAATTTTTCGGTAAATCAGAAAATTTTATAGTTGCGTATTCTGAAGTTTCCAATGAAAAACCTATAAAATTATACTTTGATTGTGATAATGGCCTTTTTGTAATTTAGGAATTTCCCCGAAAGAAGTTCTTTTCATGGATCCCCAACACAGACTTCTTCATGAGCTGGTTTGGGAAGGCTTGGAGAACGCATGTGTTGACCCACACAAGCTGCGTGGTTCTTCCGGTTCGGTTTTCATGGGGTCCTGGACGAATGACTACAAAGAACTTCTCGTGCACTCTGGAAATTCAGAGTTTTATCGGGGATACATGGGCAATTCAATTGGAGCGGCAACAGCTCGTCTTTCTTTTCTGTTGGGATTGACTGGTCCTAGCGTAGCAACTGAATCAGGATGTAGTTCGGCTATGGTAGCTGTTCACATGGCATGTCGCTCACTGCAGAATGGAGAAACGAATCTTGCTATCGCTGGCGGAGTGAATCTTTTACTTAATCCTTTCGATAAGGATATCATGCCAATGGTCGTTTCTCCAGATGGGCACTGCAAAACATTCTCTGAGGACGCCAATGGGTTTGCAAGGTCGGAGGGATGTGGAGTGCTGGTACTGAAGAGGCTTTCAGATGCCTTGAAAGACGGCGATAATATTTGGGCTCTTATCAGAGGAAGCGCAGTTGCACAAGAGGGCGTATCAAACAGCATGGGTACTCCTACTGTTCACTGTGAGTCAATGGCCATGAAAGAAGCATTGGAAGACGCACGAGTGAGACCTGAGGAGGTGTCGTATGTTGAAGCTCATGGAACTGGAACAACTGTCGGAGATCCAATGGAGGTTGCTTCTATTGCTAAAGCTTATCACTCTCCGGCAAGAAAAACCCCGTTGGTTATTGGCTCAGTGAAGACAAATGTGGGGCACACTGAGTCATGCTCAGGAATTACAGGAATAATGAAAGTTGTACTGGGAATGCATCATGAAGCCATTCCAGCACATCAAAATTTCACCAAGATTAATCCTTCCATTGACTTGGAAGCAATTCCAGCAGTAATTCCAATGGAATGCATGGAATGGAAGAAATGCAAAGGAACGCCACGTATTGCTGGAGTGAGTTCGTTTGGTATCACAGGAACGGATGCACATGTCATTATCGAGGAGTCGCCAGAGGAATTTCTACGGAAAAAAGTTCTTGCCGTGGACGATAACTTGGATCGTCCAGTTCATCTCTTAAAAATATCCACAAAAACAGAGGAAGCTCTGGAAATCTTGCTAGCCAAGTACAGAACCAATATACAAGAAAGCCAGGAATCTTTAGCTGACATTGCTTTCTCATCGAACTGTGGAAGGGCCGATTTTCCACACAGGGCAGCTATCATTGCAAGGACCAAAGATGATGTCGTTTCTTGTATCGACCAACGAAAGTATTTGAGAGAGGAAGTCAGCTCATCTGAAACTCAAGGAAAAATCTGTTTTCTCTTTACTGGACAAGGTTCTCAATATCCAGGAATGGCAAAACGTCTGTATGATTGCAGTCCAGTTTTCCAGATGCACTTTGACTACTGCAACAAAATTATGGAGAAAAACTATAACATCAGCTTAAAGGAAATCCTGTGGACCTCCAGTGCTGACTCTGGGGAAGATCTTAGTCGCACAATTTACAGTCAGGCATCCATATTTTGCGTAGAATATGCCCTGCTCAAATTGTGGGAGTCATGGGGGGTGAAACCAGATTACGCGTTGGGACACAGTTTGGGTGAGTTTGCAGCTGCTGTCTGCGCTGGAATCATTTCTGTGGATGACGCAATCAAACTGGTGTCAGAGAGGAGCAAGTTGATTGATGAACTGCCTCGTGGGAAAATGCTTGTCATTCAATCTGAATACATTGAAGTTCAAAAGAAAATGAAGACGTTTGCTAGGGGTGATGACAAGAAACTTCTGGACTTTGCAGCAATAAATTCTAGCTCTCAGACGGTTATAGCAGGAGACTCAGACGTTGTCATGGAATTTTCAAACTATTGCACTGAAAATAAAATGAAATGCGTTGTACTCGCTGCCACACACGCGTTTCATTCAAAACACATGGACCCCATGCTGGAAAAATACAGAGCTGTGGCAAAAACTTCTAAACCGATACATGGTCAATCATGCGAATACATTTCTGGAATGCGAGGAGATGTAGTTCCAAGGGAAACAGTTGATGCGGAGTACTGGGTTCAGCACACAAGAGAAAAGGTAAACTTCCTAAACGCAAGTCAAAAGGCAGTGGATCTTGGCTGCAAGATATTTATTGAAATTGGACCACAACCCGTTCTATCTGCGCTCACAATGATGAACAATGATATTAACTTGTTGTGCCTCCCATCTTTGAAACGGAAAGAAGGCGAATGGGAAACGATCCTTAATACAGCCGGAAAATTATATGTGAAAGGTATTGAAATAAATTGGTCAGGATTGGATCAGTTTTACAACCGAAAGAAGGTACGTCTTCCTCACTACCCATTCATCGGAAAACGTTTCTGGCCAGACTTAATGCAAGTGACTGGAAATGCCATTCACCCGCTTATCGGATCAGTTCTTTCAAATGCGTCGTCCGTCAAAATATTTCATAACGGAATAAATCTATCGACACATGCATACATAAAAGATCACACTATTGGACAAACGGTAATATTTCCAGGAGCGGGTTATCTTGAAATGTGCATTGCAGCTGGCCTAGCCACAGTTGAAGGTTCCACAGATGCTCTTGCTAAACCAAGTCGACCTATGAAAGTGGAAAATCTAATGATCAAAGCTCCACTCGCACTGCAAGATGGAAAAACGTGTCAAATTCAAACTGTCGTTGAGTTAAATACGTCGAAAGATAATCAAAACGACTGGAATGACATGACTGTAAAAATATTTCACCGCCAGGAAACTGACATTTCGGAAAGCTGGCTTGAGCACGCTGTTGCAACATTTTCACCCCTTCCGACAGCTGAAGAACAAATAATTCCTTTTGATGTGAAAAAGTTCAAGGAAATGTTATTCCAACCGACAAATGATGAAGCAATATCCCAAATTTACGACAAACTAGCATCTCTCGGATTGAAATTCGGTCCAGTATTTCGAAGTCTGGAGAAAGTTTGGAAAAATGAAACAAATCGTACTCTAATAGCCAAGGTGAAAGTTCCAGAGATTTCGGATGGACAGTCGGGTCAATACGTCCTTCATCCCGTCACCCTGGATGCGATGATTCAGGCAATAATGATGCTCAAACTTACTTCCAACGCAAAGGCTAAACTTTACGTTCCAATAAAAATTGGTAAATTTTTGTGGTTGTCAAACCCAACAAACGAGTCAACCGACATTTACATCCACGTATCTGAAAACTCTTCTAGCATTTCCGGATCACCAACGAACTCACCTTGTGCTTTACTAGTCGACCTCAATGGAAAAGCTCTGGCCTTGATGACTGACGTTGAGTTTATTGACACCACAGTTAAAGCGGTTGAAGCTATCTTGGAGCAACAGACATCCACAATGCCAGATTTATGGGAAGAGTCTTGGCGTTCCTGTGTGGGACCTTCGCAACACAGACATGACCTGACTCTCTATAGAAAGGAACGATTTTATGACGACAAGTATCTCGAAGATCTCCAACTTCGTTTCAATGTGCTCACTCCAAAAAGACGTGACGCCCTTGTGAACTTAGAACGTTTGGTATATTTGAATTTTCTTCGATGCTTTTATGACTGCGGTTGGGGGCCAACTTTAAATGCAACTTTCACCGAAGTATCCTTTATAAAACAGCTTGGTATACAAAAAGAATTTACAAAAATGCTAACCTACATCCTGCAAGTTCTTGAGGAGGAAGGCATTTTACAAAATGTTGAATTAGCCACATGGAAAGTAGCGGCCATCCCACCATCTGCAATACAAATTGAAAAAGAGTTGTCCTCGTCGATTTTCACAGTCGACTTGGTCAAAACATTTAACCCAACTTTATTATTATCAGAAATTGGTAAAAACTATTCGGCATTGTTTAAAGGAACGCAATCGGTGCTTCCCATTATGTTTCCAGAAGATCCAGCAAAATCTAAATGGCCTTCAGTTGCAGATTTCTATATTGAGTTTGGACAGCTTTTTGGGTTGACAGAAATGTGCTTCGATGCAATAAATGCTGAGACGAAGTATTGCAAAGCTCACACTTCCGATGAAAAGAACATTTTTAGGATTTTGGAAGTTGGTGCTGGCACAGGAATCTTTACCAATGTCTACTTGGAAGCATTACATCAAAATGAACTCGAAGTGGAGTACACATTCACTGACATTTCCCCATCTTTCTTTACTGCTGCTGAGAAGACTCTTGAGCCGTACTTGAAGTCAATGACATTTAAAAAGTTGAACATTGAAGAAGACCCAGTGAGTCAAGGATTTACACCA
>JAQFZG010002374.1:0-16848 GCA_034695465.1 Entomobrya nicoleti
TCATTTAATATTCTTCGATTATTTGTCCAATTACGATTTATCTGCGGGCCTTCGGCCCTTGATAAATCATCAATTATCCCACCACCACCGTCACCCTCCCACCTACATGAAGAAAATGTACGAATTTGTGAAAGAGCAAATGACAAATGGATAAGGATGGTAAGAAGAAGAAAACAGCCAAATGGATTGTGTCACTTTATCCTTTTTGTCTCATTTCTGCTCTAGATTTTATACATACAAGTAGACTTAATTGGAAATGAAGTAACAAAATTATATTCTGAAGTAACAACATGACATGATCAAAAAAATACAAAGCTTCGTACAATGTAATGCATATTGAGATACTAAAAGCTAGACAAGTTTTTTCACAATTTAATATGATTTTTAACTAATTAAAATCATCGAAATCTCACAACCTAAATTACTTCACAGCAAACTGGATAGACTAACAAAAAATTTGACTTTCTAACTGTGTATTAATTGATGCAATGATTGCAATGTCATCTCATGAATTGAAAAAATGGGGAATGTTGAGATAATTTTGGTGCTTTTAGCTACCGACTGTTTGTTTCGTTAATTTTGTTTCTTTTGTATGCCAGAGAAGATGCCTTGTATGCTTTCCCAAAATTATAAAAGCAAAACAGTGAAACGAAGTTACGATGTACGAAGGTAAATATAATGGCTTATCCGCTACAATCAAAGTTTGATGACAAAAAGCGCTTAACATTTTTGTAGAAACGTTGCGAGTGCAGTTTTACAAACTGATGACATTTCATGTCATTTTTGAATGCTTATCTGAAATAAACAAAGGTTTTTACTGAGAATAGCATACTAGCTCAATCTACCACGTAGCCAGTTAATCCTTTCCAACTTTCCCTTTATTCTGGGAAAAGTACTCAAGACAGAGTATAGATGAGCGATTGATGGCTTGTGCAACTGTGCAAGACGATCTATCTAGAAGCAATACCAAAAACTTGCAAACAAACCAAACTTCAATCTTACAAAAAAAGGTCTTTGGCCAACACAACACAATGCAAGGTCATTTAGAATATATGCAAGCAGAAGCTCAAGTATACACTTTGTGTACACTGCATAGAAAAAAAGAGACACAGCTGTACAAAGCGCCCTTTACAAAAATTCAACTATTCTTACATCTTCCTACACAAGTTGTTATACAAGTTGGGAAAAATGTAAACAAATTAATACAAAAAAAAATGTTTTGATTTTTACCAATTTTTTTGTAATTATCAAAGTTTAAATGGGGCATAATGTAAGGCTAATTTGGAGATGATGTCTAACTGGAAATTAATGAACTTTGGAGTAGTTTTGCATTATTGCTTTTCCCTGTGACGTAGTTTTAAATGAAACACATCATCATGATGCATTTATTAGTTTGGGTGTATTTTACTATATGTCTGGATGGAAGGATATAGTAAAAAAAATATCATCATGGGTTTTACAACTCTGTCATTAAATATTAGTAAACAAATAATTAAATATTATCAGGGTGAGGGTTAGATGTTTAGTGAATGATAGGGTTTTTGTGGGTTATCAGTGCAATAAAGTGTCTTTGTGGGGGATAGACAGGTGTCAGGTGTGTAAATGAGTTAAAAGTTTTTTATTATATGGTAGAGAGGTTTGGGGTGAAAGGTTGAACTTTGCTGTATTTACGAAAGTGTAAACTGTATTTTAATTGTTATTCTTCCGAAAATTTGTGAAAGTGCTATAGCCGATTTATAATAGTTAGAAATTCACAGTTGAAATTATTTATAGAAATTAGTTATCTCTCTAGTCAAGATACACAGTAATGCAACGATAATATAAAAATACTCATAGAAATAATGTAAATGGATAAGGGAAATAAGATTTTTAGGGTAAAAAATAATTACAAGAAGACGACAAAGTGGTTCTTTTGTCGAGTGAGTTAAGGATTTTATTGGTGGCGATAACAATGCGCCATGCCATGCGCTGATTACGTTTAGACAACCGTTCTGTAAATTGAGTAAATTATCAGGAAGAAACGCTTCGTCAACTAATTGGACCATGATGGATGACGGAATGCAAGGTAGGTTGTCTACGGATGATACAGGTTGGATAAATATAATTGTAACATTTAAAGAGACAAGAATGACATTTTTGCATATTTTTTTAACTTCTCTTAATTTTATTATTTGTAGATATATGTAGGGTGTGTCGATCAGAAGGGTCACAGGATCGTCCACTCTTTTACCCGTGTGTCTGCACTGGTAGTATAAAATACATTCATCAAGACTGTCTCGTACAATGGCTTAGATACAGTAGGAAGGAGTACTGTGAGCTATGCAATCATCGGTTTTCTTTTACGCCAAGTAAGTGCCATAAACTGCAAAATAATTTTGTGAACTGAACTCCGGTAACATTTTGACGTTTTTTTTACAGTTTATGCTCCTGATATGCCCAAACGCTTGCCTATCAAGGATATCATCAGCGGATTGTTAACAAGTGTGGCTACAGCCGTTAGATTTTGGATTCATTACACCCTTGTAGCATTTGCTTGGCTTGGCGTAGTTCCATTGTCAGCATGTAGGATTCATCGGAGCCTATTCACAGGCTCTGTTAATTCTATCTTAGCCCTTCCCCTTGATCTCTTATCTACGTACGTCGTATATGCGTTAAACAAGTTATGCGTCAACAGTAGTTATTGTATCTTAAATATAAAATGTTCAATGTTTTACTTTACAGAGAAAATCTTCTATCGGACATTTTCCATGGATGTATAGTGGTTATGTGTACACTTTGTGTTTTTATAAGTTTGGTATGGCTTCGAGAACATATTATGCATGGAGGTGCTCCAGAGTGGCTGGAGGCCCCTCAAGAAGACAATCCTATCGAAGTTGGGGATGGAGACGACGTGGATGATAATGTTTTGAACGATATTGACAACGGGAATTTAGATTTAGACGGGGAAAATAATGGTCTGCAACTTGATGTTCAAGCTCCTGCGAATCAGAATGATAACAATAACAACAACAACGTTCAAAATCCGAGAGCAGGAAACGACGAAATTAACTGGAATCCTATAGAATGGGACAGAGCAGCGGAGGAACTGACATGGGAGCGGTTGCTTGGGTTAGACGGATCCCTTGTCTTCCTGGAGCATGTTTTTTGGGTTGTATCCCTAAACACACTTTTTATCCTGGTTTTTGGTAAGATTTTTGGATTTTAACTAATTATTTTTCTTCCAGAATGAGTTTTAAGAGGATGTGGATTTAAATTACAATTTTTTACACTTTCCATTTACAGAATTTTCTCCTTATCATATTGGACATTTCACTCTGGCTGGATTGCAGTTACAAGATCTAACAAAAGTACAGCACTTTGAAGGGCTTCTGGTGACACTTTGTGGGTATTGTGTTGTTGGGATTTGTCTTGTACTACTTCACGCAATTGCTTCAATAATGAGATTGAAACGGTAAGTACGGCCAGTACGGGGAACTTTAATTTCTAGGAGAAGAGTAAATTTTGATGGCGATGTTGTTTTGTCCTTAGATCCAAAAAAGTCTTGGGACTTTGCTACGTGGTTGTAAAAGTTTGTCTTCTATCAGTGGTAGAAATCGGAATCTTTCCACTTGTATGTGGATGGTGGTTGGATATTTGCTCGTTGTCTTTATTTGATTCAACACTCAAGGTATATTTAAATAAAATACGAATTGAGTATGGATAGCGATAGTACTAATGGTCAGCTTCAGTTTCCTTAATTGATTGTGAGTAACCTGGAATTTAATATTGTAGGATCGTGAAGCTACATTTAACAAAGCTCCTGGAACAAGCATGTTTTTACATTGGCTATTTGGAATGATCTACGTCTTTTACTTTGCATCATTTATTTTATTACTGAGAGAAGTATTAAGGCCTGGCGTTTTATGGTTTCTGAGAAATCTTAATGACCCTGATTTCAATCCAATCCAAGAGGTATTGTACCAAAGATTTAATTTCCATTCGCATTGGCAGTCAGGTTGATTAAAGTTTTAATGTGTATACTTTCATGTTGATTCCAGATGATACATTTACCAATTCTACGTCACATACGTCGGTTTTTGTTTTCTATGATAATTTTTGGAACAACTGTACTTTTGATGGTATGGCTTCCTATACGAATAATCAAGAAGGGACTTCCGAACTTTTTACCCTACAACTTTATTTTTACCACGTACGTAATATACAATATTCATTCTATTTATATGCTAAAAATTTGTCATTGTATTTAACTTGAAAACTTTTGCTATCATATAGGGAACAAGCTCACGAATTAAGCTTGGAACTTGTGGTTTTACAAGTAATGATGCCGGCTTTACTGGAGCAAGGTCATACCAGAGAATGGTTGAAAACTATTATAAAATACTGGTGTATTGTTATGTCATGGATTTTGGACTTGCGATCATATCTTTTGGGTGACGTTCCATTGGAAAATGCCGTAAGCCCAACTAGATATTATGAACCTATTTCCCTGAATTACGCTTTGATAGCTTGTTTAATTATTTCGTGTTTGTTTTCATAGAGCAATGGCGACGTAATAAATGAAGCCAATCAAGTAAACAGAGAAGAACAAAATGTTGCACCCGAACCACCTCCAGAGAATGCTGAAAACGATGATCAAAACAATGAAGAACCGGAAGGAGAAGAAAGGGAAGAAAACGCCAATAATCACGGAGAGGTCCAAGCAGTAAATGTACAATTACAGGCTCAAGTCGCTCCTGGGGATATGGGAGCTGCAGGTGGATTAGGTTTCGTGATTGGTGGTGGTCTGGGAGCTGCGCATCAAGCTTTACTTTTGCGAGATGGACCTACTGGATTTCTTCCTTATTCAAGACCCCGGTTTTTTCCTGTGAAAGTAAGTGGAAAATTTCATTCGTGTAACTCAACTTATCAGCATTTAAATCACGAAATAGGTTAATTAATTAAACGATTTTGTATAATTTCCTAGATTGGATTGTTGTTGATGGCCATGTGCTTGACCCTGTCTGTTGTCAGTATTTTCATTTTGACTGTTCCTGGTTAGTGGTGTAATATTAAAAGCAGTAACGTTTGATATCTGATATTAATGCTCCCTTAAACATACAATTTATAATCATTCTTTATAGTTTGGGTGGGGAGATTTGTAATGAAATTCTGGTTATCCAACCCCGACGAACCAATTCACGAACTTTATACTACAGCAAGTGGACTCTACGTCACATGGCTATCCGTACGTCTACTGATTCTATTTTGTACATGGGCCCCCCGCGGCTGGACTGCAGTTTGGGATATGATTAGACGATGGAGCGTTACGGTACACTTGTTAAATTCATGTTATATTATGTTCCCTTGATTTTTTGTTTGATATGGTTTTGGATCTTCTATATTCATTTACCATTTTAGATGTTAACAAGTACAATGTATCTGAGGACAATCGGTTTATCCTTCCAGGTGATAAAAACGGCGGTAGCAATCGCCCTTTTGATTGGATTTATTCCGTATATGTGTGGACTACTCTTCGAGTTGTTGTTGATATCTCCTCTGAGAGTCCCTTTAACTCAATCCCCAATTTACTTGGCCAGCGAAAATTGGGTAATGGGTACTTTGTACGTTAAAATTGCTTGTGCTGCGGCCATGATGACACCACAAAACTTCTGGTTAAGACGTACTCTGGAAAGGGTAAGCTAGTTTAAAAAAAATACTGAGCGATACATCAATCACCAGGCTCACCTGTAATATGTGTAAAATAATAAACCTTCTTATACTTTAAGATTTACAACGACGGATTCCGGAACATCAATTTGAATTTTATCATCTCAGAGCTAGCGGCACCTTGTATTGTGTTGCTTGGCCTGGCGCTTGCTGTACCTTATGTGATAAGTCAGAGTATAGTACCTTTCTTTGGTAAGAGTAAGAAAAGAAAATGAAATTCAGTAGGATAAGTAGTTTTGCTATCGATGCTTTAGTCTATGCTACATTTTTGACTTTGACTTTTCAGTAACGAACATGGACACGCTAAACTTGGTCCATAGGAGAATATATCCATTTTTCTTGGTCATTGGTTCAATTTTGGGCATCATATCGTTCCAGATTCGACAATTTAAGAAACTATATGAACACATCAAAAATGACAAGTAAGTGTTTACTTCATACAAAAGTCTAACATGAGTCTAACAGACTATAGGTATAAGCTGATAATGTCATCGTGATCGTGATATAAGAGTTACTCATTCAAATCTATCTAGAACCAGAGCAATTCAATTACAATGATTAACTTTTATTCTTAGGTACCTTGTTGGACGCCGTCTTGTCAACTATGAACGACCCCCACCCACTCCACCAGTATCTTCGATTTAATGTCGTTGTCGAATCTCCTTCGCTTCACACTTAAACACATCTTTGCGAAGTTTTATTGGATTTCAGAGATATTTTTCATTTTTGATTCAGTTGCTGCTGATTGGTTTTGAGCTTCTCAGAAGACAATAATTTTTTGAATTCTCTTTATTTTTATAAAAGCATTACTTGCAGTCACTGTCACAACGTTTCAAACTTACCATAAACAGTGCATACTTACGTACATTTTCAACCGTTAATTTGCAGTCATTGGGATCACAGATACAATTGTATAAAACTATTCTAAAATTAAAAATTATCTAATTGTAACTGTAAAATGAGTCAGATAGGTTCCATTTCCCCACACCACTTAGCTATCAAAAAAATCATCGCCAAAGCATAATAAAAATATATACCGTACTCTTAACTCGTATGTATTAGTCTTCGTAAAATAAGCTTTTAACTTAAAATAGCCATAATAAAAATGATAAAATACTAAAAGAACTGACATGTGTGTATTTCCATAAAATAGTCTGAAACATTCATTTTATTTGAAAAAATTATTCTGTCCAACTATCATTTGAACGTGTATCAAATGGAATACTCACAAAAAATCTTATGAAATACAAAACTCTTAGATAGCTGAGAAAAAGGTTGCACTTGTAAAATGAAATTCCTTCTTCTGCATCAGCAACTTTAAGAATAATATGCTCGATTACCAATGAATTGCAATCATTATACGCGATGGCTTTGAATTTGAGATGTGAAACTAACGTTCATGAAAAGAATATCAGGTCGAACAGACAGTGACCTATGTTGAAAGTTAGAAAACTATGAACATATTTATAGTTTTGGTGAAATTATACGTTCAATAGAATAGATTTTTTCGCGATTTATTTGTCAAGGTTGTGCTAGTAGGTTCAATAGGGTTAGTTAGAAAACGAAATGATTTGTAGGAAGGATAAATGACGAGACAGGAAGAGAAAGCTTAAAAATGAGCGCACCTTACATTGATTGCGATTACGTGATGATGAGAGTATAGCATAATTAATGTGTATAAAATTGTACACTTGTAAAATTTTGTGTTGTCTTTTGTCTTGTATAATTTTCAATTGTTTGTCGAATAACACAACGTATGTAATTTATAGTAATACATATATATCAAGATATTAGATGTAAGTAACAAATTAAATATGATGTGCTTACATACGACTAATTATACACAAATACATATATGTGATAAGGACCGATCTAGTGTCTCTGGTCATTTCATCGTCACTTTTTGTGCACCAGAGTTGATGAGAAAATAAAGGTATTAATTTTTAGTGCACAATTTTAGTGCACTTTTGTATATGAAAAAGAATCTAGCCTGAGATTGCGTATCAAATTTATGTCATCCATGTCATTTGGCATCCATTATCCCAGCCATGTTGTAATTTTCTTACAAATTAGAAACTATTCGACTAGATGCTGAGGAATGGTCCTGTCTCTGATTCCGACTATTTTTACTTTCAAATTGTGTTTGGATTTCGTCAAGCGTTTTCCCCTTTGTTTCTGGTACAAAAAGTATCACAAAAATATCACCCAAAAATGCAGCTATTCCAAATATCCAAAAACACCACTCGATTCCAATACTATGCTGGAATTAAAATTGTAACAAATTTTGAGTTTGCACAAATTATTGTGCATACGAAATGTTAAAATGCAAGGTAAAAAATAATTTTGGTATTATACCTTGATATTATCGAACACTTTCGTGACTACGAATGTATTTAACCAGTTGAATGATGTAGCGAAGGCAGAGGCTCTTCCTGTAGAAAGATGCATACATGCAGAATGTGAGATACATTATACAGTGCGGGAGTTACTCTAATTAAAGTATAGTCAATTTACCTTTGATATTTGGAGGCAATATTTCACCAGCCAAAAGCCATGCTATAGGACCGAATCCTAGAGTAAAATTAAAATAGAAGCAACATTGACTCTTACCGGAACAAATGATTTACGGTTTGTCTAATTCAATCTAATTAATAAAATTAATGATAAGTGAAAATAATGATTTCTTACCCAGGCTAAATGCAACAATGAAAACCATCAAACATAAAAGAGGTAACCAACCAAGATTATCCTTTACAGACGGATCTTCCTCTTTCATGTAAAAGAATCCTCCAAGGACACACAATGCTGCAGACATGAGGAACCCTGACAGAAGTAAAAGTACTCGTCGACCTGCTTTGTCCATTAAAATAGCAGCTATAATGGAAGCTACAACTTGAATCAAACCCACAATGATAGTTGCAACTTTTGGATCCAGTGTGGAACCAGCATCCTCAAATATATCTACTGTGTAAAATACTATAGCGTTCTGAAAATGGAAAGGAGGAGCAGGAAACGCTCACATTATTATCAGAGCGCGCAAGAAACGTGACATGGCATTTTGTCATGCACTTCCTTCCTGTTCGACTCTTGCTGTTTGCCTTAACAAGTTATAAAAGAAAATGGCACATATTCACAGTTTTCCAACTTACATTCCCATTCCACTGTTGGAAAAACATCAATGCCAAACTGATCCCAAGCGGTTGCATGATGCTCCGTGTAAAAAGGGCTCTGAATTTCGGAACTTCACTTGCTTCAATACTGGCTTGCAGCTATTAAATAGTAAAGTAGTACAAGTACAAGCAAACGAAGCATGTGTAAGCTTTGGTGTATCAGACACTTTATTACCGTATTTAGTTCATCTTTCACTTGCTGATGTTGAGTTGCACCCCGAAGCCATTTCAATGCATTTGATGCTCCAACCTTATCTTTACGAGACATTAAATAGCGCGGTGTTTCCTAAAACAATTCATGAAAATTTGACACATTGACAAAAGTAGACCAAATTTATCGATTTTGTGATTTGCACTGTGCACAACAAAACCGTTGAACGGGGAAGCGATATAAAAGGGAAGCTTATTTACCGGCATGAAGATCATTGCTACAAAAAATATCGCAGGAATTCCGGCACATACCAAAGCCAGCCAGTTCCATTCAAGAAAATAACCTATTATGTACCTGTGTTGAGAAAAATCATTTAAAAAATACATATTTAAGTATTATCTCATTAAAAGTTAGGTTGTGTACTAGTTATTTACGTGAACACTACTCCGCAGTTAATCATTAACTGTAAAGAGCTTCCTAAGGTTCCTCTAATGCTACTTTCTGCAGTCTCACTTATGTATACAGGTGCAGCTACAACGATTGAAGATAAAACTGTTGTTTGTTTGCTAATCAAAGCAAAGATATTATTATATGAATAAATAAAACTGTGCTAAACCTAAGGAGAAAGTTCCCCCGCAGAAACCCTGAAAAGTAAACCAAAGAAAATTATACAGTTTACATACAGGTTATCATGTTGACATAATTTTTACATGGAAAATACCGTTATAAATCGTCCAGCGAAAATCATTTCTACATATTCGGCAAACGCTATAAGAAGCCATCCTAGAATGAATAGTGGAGCTACGGCAAGCATGCATTTTTTCCTGCCAAAGTTGTCAACCACATATCCAGCGAAAAAACCTGATATACATGCCCCAATCTATAAAAAAAATGACACAAACTGAATATGTATGCACAATTCCCAATAATGAAATAATTTTTTTTAAACCCAATTATTTTACTGGAGCCACGCTGCCAATCCATGAGTGATCTGCCTCATCCAAATGACCAAAGGTAGTGGAATTCTTTAAGTCAGGCAAAGCTGGAGAAGTATACCCCAAAACGGTTCCAAGTCCTAATGCGCCAAGTGTAGCTGGCAAAGATAACAGTTAAAGGGACTAATTTCAAAACAGTTACAAGTGCTAATATTTCATGTGAAAATGTCAAAAAATCTTTAAAAATTTACCAACTCCTGCGGCTAAAAATTGAGGATGCTTCTTTGAAGTGAACTCGGTTATAGGATCAGTAGACCTATCCATTGTAATTTGAGTGGTGCCATAAACAAATATCAATCAAGGAAACAAGCTTCTTTTAAATGATTTACCTTTCCAAGAATACATACTAAAATTGAATGCGTCATTACAGAATACAATGAGAATTCATTTTGTTGAATAACTAACCTTTCATCCTGTAGCAGCTTTTCATATGCCAATGCGTTTTCCATATCTTTCATGTCTTTTTAGAACGAACAAATTAATCTGTACTTAAGCTACCGCTTAGCTTAGAGTAAATGGTGAAGATAATCATTCACTTAAAATTGTTTAAAATCAGTGCACAAGCATGTACCAATGTAATTGTGTATAGTATTTAAATGTGCCTATGTACACAATGTTGCTGTTATATACAAATTTTGTTATTTTCTTGTAACAAACAAGTTTTCTAAAATGCACAAAATGAAAGTAATGATATGATAATACTTGCGGAGTCACGCTCTTTTGTAGGGATAAAGGAGTATTTACCTTTGTTTGTTTTATGATTCAACTTCGTGGCTTAAACAAATCTCTTCTTGTTGAAATAAGAGCATGGCACTGAATTTACTTTTCATCTCGATACTCAAGTATTCTTTGCGTGAAAATGAAATCTCTTCCGAAGGAAATTTTTCATAAACCACGTGAACTTGCAAAAGTAAAGTGAAAAGACACAATGGATTATAATTAGTCGAGCTAGTGGAGCAACACCAGCCAGTGATTAATGTTCATGACTTTCGTGACTCATATCATCATTACGTAAATGAAAAAAAATCAAAATATGAAGAATAAGAAGAGCACAACTCTTTCATAATTAAATCCAAATTGTTTTGTAAAGTAATTCCTGAAAACAGACATGCTACTGGCATTTAAAAAGAATCCCTTTCGAAGGTTAAATGACTAAAAGTGACCATTTACCATTCAAACAGCAATAAAGAATTTGCTCTAAAAATTTGTGCCATATGCTAGTCTCATTTTATGTACATAATCGATGAGTTATTATTTTTCAGTACTGTATGGGGCAATAGTAAAACACATTTTTCCGACATAGAAGCATAAATTACTATAATTTATGATCATAAAATTTAGTTTCTGCGTATTACTCTTGTCTGCATTCATGCAATTACAATATAAAGCATTTTATAGAGATGCATGTGTTGCTTTCAACTTTGAAAATATATGCCAAGCATTAAAAAAACATGAAGCTCGTGACATTACGAATTCGGAAGATTTGCTTTAATGATGTTTCAATATAACGAAATTATGCGCTTGAAAGGTTATTTTTATATATTTTTTTAATGTATTGGAACTTAGAGAAATGTTAAATGATACATAACTCTATTGAGGAAATGGACAACTTTTAATCTTCACACAAATTAATACATTATCAGACATTACATAATACAGACAGAATAAATTGTTCATTCAAAAACATTTTAAGAATCCATTTGCTGACCAATAAGATTTGACTACATTTTCTCAAGTCTATTAAAAAACTTCTCTTTTGCAAAAGTTTGCAATGCAGTTTACTGCTTGATTTTGAAAATGAATTTTACGTGTACTTAATTATTGATATTTTCAGCCTATTTCAATGGTTGTACGTATTTTACATTGAAAATCATTAGCATGAAATGTAAAGATCCACAATTGAAAAATTAAATATAATTACTGCATTCTTCATATCTCAAATACTGCACCAAATTATGAAGAGAGCTCAGAGCTCGTCTTAAAATTTCTTCCACGAATTTTCATCTCTGTCCGTTTCAGCGAATAGTAATAGCCATGCCAAGCATACCAATTGACACCATTAGCATAAGACTCATGCTTTCCATCGCTTTCATCAATAAACAGCCCATTTAGGTTAGCCTGTAAATAATAACAAAACATTACACACGTTTCTGTCCAAACAATATAAAATCTTCATAGAATATAGAATCGTAAATCAAAATATCTGCAACTATCCGATGCGAAATGCTACTGTACTTTATTGTTTTACTTACGTTAACTTATGGGAGCAATTTTTATAAGCTATAGTACAGCTTTTAAAAATTGTCCCCTTTAAGTTAAGTTAACCCAAAAGTACGAAAAAACAAAATGTCTAAAAACCGAGAAAGGGTTATATTGTTCTCTTCATAATGTACTAACTCTGTTCATGAGTACGTGAGGTCACATTCTCACACTACTTCCTTTCACTTTTACGTTTTTTCCTGCATTGTATACATAGCCATATAATTTTTAATACACGTACAAAATATACTTTCTTTCACGACTGCGACGCATTCAACGTTTCATGGGCAATTCATTTCACCCTAAATGTCCCTTTGTCCACAAGTTCCATATAAACCCATTAGAATGATATAAACCCTTTGAATTATGAAATCTGTTCAAATGCTTTCCTTTTCTTTATATCCTTTGCATTTTTTTACTATGAATGTTTTTGTAAGTCTAAAAACTACAAACATAAGTAACGTGCATACGTGCTATAAATTCTGTATTTCTGCTTGATTGCAGTAATAATTTTAAACTTACTTTGTTCGCTCAAGCTTGAAAATAGAGTTATATGACTTATATGTACTACTCTACTTTATCTGTATTTCTATTTTATGGAGAATGACACGATTGAAGTTATTAAATTACCTTTAATTGTTCCATTACAGTGTGTTTAGTGTTTGTTACGTTAATCATTTATCATCACTCTTGAACAACATCAATTTAATTTTACTATACAATGTATTTTAATGATATTGCTTTACCTGATGACAACTTTTATACCACCAGGCTCCCTGATACTTCTGGGCACAATTGACATTCTTCTCAAGGTCGTTATCATGATCTTTGGTAGTAAAAGCCATTCCGTTGTGATAAGCGAGAGAGTCCCCTGTAAATTTTTGAGTGCAAAATTAATTGATAGTCATGTCATGACCAAGTGGTTGGTAATGCTGTGATTTCAATCATATTCGTTTTTCCTTCAAAAAAATATCTGTGCAATATAGTACTTCCGTTTACTAGTTTGTTTTTGCAATACGCGACCTGTACCGTTATAGATTACGTACGATCAGATCAATAAAATATAAAAAACGCGATTATAACCTAATTACTAATTACACTTAGCCATTCGTGTAACCCTGTGGTGCTGTGGCACTTTGCGTGGATTATGAAAATCGTAGTAATTAAAATAATTGTAGTCAGTAAATGATTTGCCTCCATATGTCCTATTTTGTACCCAATAACCTATATTAATATACTCATGTCTCAATATATTCCAGTGACACAAATACAATGAAGTGTTTTTTCATTACGACAAACATAAAACTACTTAGAGTCCCCCACATGTATAATGCATGAAAAGTGTTTTTGTAGCGTATGTGAAACTTTTTCCAGGGGCTACTAAAAGATAAAAGTTTTTTAAGGGCATGGCTCGTAAAAGAAGAAATAGGGCTTGTTCTTTAAAAAAAACTACCTATTGAAGAGTCCCACTTTATAATGATGATGATGACGATGGCTCGTTTGGATAATTGCTTCGGGTGCAGAGCAATAATGAAGATGACGAAACTTTAGACATTTCCAGTAATTCCTTTCGAATATTGAACAACGTTTTTTGGTAAAAATGTATCTTTTCATGAGCCTGCTATACACCATTTCTTACTAAGGAATACACCTTGTGTAAAGGAATGCAATATAAGATAAAAATGCCCTTCTACACACACACGAACATATTTTGGGAATACTTTCAAGTTATCTTTTTGAAATATTTTCAACGACACTTTTCCCATTGCACCTATGCATAAACTTTTCTTGTTTCTATTCAGTTTGTTAGTTTCCTTCTAGTGTCTATAGTCTTCACTCTTCACCATAAAGAGTATTATCCAATGAAAAACGAACAATCTTGTTGTAAAGGAAATGCATACTTACTACTGCGACTATGGTCAAAGTTTTACCAGGAGACATCTTCACAAAAATCGTTGTCAGGCTTCATGAAATTCCTTTTTACGAAGAAAGTTAGTTTACAGAATTCCCTTTTGCAGTATCAGTAGTACAAGAGGAGCAGAAAGTAAGAAAAGCATTCCAATAACACATGACCGTATTTCAACCAAGTACAAAAATTAATGGGACAAACGCTTAGATCGTTTTACAAAATTGGGTAAATGGGATAAAGCTTCCTTCCAAGCAGTATATGTTACGAGAAAGATTTCGAGATAATTCATGATTTAAGACTCTTTTAAACTCCCATTCTCAGTTTTCATGGTTCATAAATTTTAAATACAGCTAAAATGTTGAAAAATTCCAGAATTAAAAGTAAAATATTTCTGCTAATGAGGCTCCAATCGAGACACAGCTTATCTTGCCAAAGGCTATAATATCCCTGAATGCAAAACAATAATGTCAAGTCAAAAGAATGGTGTCCCATACCTGCATTGCCAGAGTAGTCTGTTACATACAGTCTGTACAATTGACTGACATTGGCAACCCTGAAATATCCATACTCAGCCACCCGGGATTCTCCCTCCCAATCTGTCATTTCAATACGCAATTGAAAATCTCCCATTTTCGTCAGCTCCGAAATGGTATCCAATCCTGTTATCACAAATTCACACACATCCACACAAGAAAAAAAAACACATTACATTAAAAAGCTCAATCACTGCAGTTGTACTACAATGCATGAAAATCAGTATTGACTGGTTGTGCGGTGTGGTGAAAATGATAAAACCTTTTCTTGAGGTATTTCAGTATAATTGTGTTTCTGTCCATCTGTCCCCAATCCCAAATTTATATATCTAATATGTAATGTACCTAGCCAATGGCTGTCATGTAGAGTACCAAATCCAGACGAATATTCTTGCCAATTTTTCTCAAAATCTTCTTGTGTCAGCACGGGTTCCTTTCTCCGCTGGATCACCGTCCAACCGCCACCATCCGATTGCAGATCGCAATATACCTTTCCAAACCAAACGCAATAATGCCTCAAATGAACCTCTTTTGTATAGCGCGGAGATAAATGAGCATTTCTTTCTCCTTTCATGTTCATTCATCCTTTCATCTTGGAAATACTCTGTACACTCTCGTCGGTCTCAGCGATGCAGTTTAAAAACATACCTCTGTGCCATTGTGCTTCATGTCTGATTGTGATCGTGAGTAAAATGGGTATATCCGATAAACGCCGCTGGAGGTTCCACCCATCAGCTGGATTTCTTCGCAGTTTCGTGGATAGTCTATAAATAATGATAGTGACAATCAAAGGAACATTTTCCTTATTACAAGACCAAACGTTTTTTCAAGCGGAAATTTCCTGATTAAAAGCAATTACAGATACTGGGTTAAGGTTTACAGCAAAATCTTGAAATTTCTTCAGCTCATTTTTTAAAGCCTTCTGCTTTCATTAAACTTTCACCCATTCAACCTCTGCGAATAAATTGCGTCGCATTATCAAGTTTGCGAATTAACAAAACAATTACCCCCATCAAAAAGACAAGTGTACTCTTTCTTTTTATATACCATGTGCTATTTTATAACGTTTTAAAGTTTCGAGTATAAACAAAAAGGCATACGTATCCTTTACCACTATAGAAAAGAGCAAAAATGTATTTTTTTTACCAGGAGATATCGTCCTAAGGCATGATGACACATAAGAGGACGACGAGGATGCGCCCCTTTCTACAACAGCAGCAGTGGCAGTGGCAACAGAAGAAACATTCTTCTTCGTGTCCTGCATATTTTGCTGAGCTTTCTGTTTTTTCTCTTCGTCATTTTTTGCTGGTGCAGGAGCTAGGGCTCGTGAAGCTGCTGCCGAAACTGTGTTTAGAATACTCGACGGAGATACCACAATTGCTCCTGTTTCAGCTCCTTCTGAAGAAGTAGAAGAGGCAGCAGCCGGAAGGGATGTTGATTCAGGCAAGATAGTCCCATCAGCTTGCATGAAATTCCCTATACTGCTATTTCCTAATGGGACCAGAGAAACCTCATCTACGTTCATTTTCATTGGTGATGCTGCTGGAACAAGTTGATATTGGAGGAGCTGCTGGTCTTGTCGCAATGCGTAAATCGTCTTGTTCCCAGTTTCCTCCATAGCCATCAACAAGGACTCTTCAAGTTTCTTTTTTTATAGAAAAAGTACACAAGACACACACACATACTTACACACAATACATAAAGATAATAATATGGTACAATGAATGAATAGTTTTGGAAAATATCTCTCTCTCTCTCTTGTTTTTTTTTCTTTCCGTATGAAACCCAACAAAAAGTTTTTTTTTCTGACAAAATGCATATAGTGCTTCCTCCGGAAAAAGTAGCGGATATGAAGCCATTTTTTTCTTATAATAATGAAGGGAATAAAAATTAAATTAAAAAGGAGATGATGATGACGATGATGGGAAAGTAAAAAAAAATAACTTTCATGTCAGTACAAATTAGACTCCCTCTATCTACTCTCCACTTTCATTTTCATTCATTCATTCATGCTTTCCGACTGATGATGATGGTGAAATGAAATGAAGTAGATAGATAGATAGATAGGTTTTATTCAACATTGACCATTTATGCCATCATACACGGTCATTCATAGATAATTTAC
>JAQFZG010002375.1:0-16846 GCA_034695465.1 Entomobrya nicoleti
AAGGGTCAGAGCGCAATAATCCTATAATTGGATTCCGTCGCCTCGGTTTCCGAGCCCTGCAACCTTTACCTTTACCTATTTCACTAGCCAAACAAAACTGTTTATCCAAAAGCCACTGATGTAGTATTATTTATATCTCACATCTAGGTTAAATTTTGAGTTAAATTTTTGATTCCGTATTATCATACATACGAAGTTTGTATTGGAACGGATATTAAGTTGGATATGTCATTTCACGAATATGTCAAGTCAAATGTCCAACAATATATTTAACCATATAAAGCACGTCAGAGTATTTCGTTAAATTTGTAACTCGTATGCTCGTTAAAAACAAACTAAATACAATTAGAACATTAAAATGGATGAACAATAACTTCCGAATCTGGATATGCCAATATGTAATAAAATTCATAATCATCTATTGCACACACATTGGATGTTTAAGATTAAACGTCAAGATTGACATGTTAAATAATTATAGGACTACTTCTTATTGTGTTATGGTTATAACATACCATGTAAATGTCAATTATATAGTCACGATTTTTTTGTTTCGCAATGTAATTCGGCAAGAAGCTCAAATTTTCAATGTGGTTAAATTTTACGCATATATATGAATTCAACGAAGTAGATTTAAACGTATTGATTTTTCCGTATCAAGATAAAATTCGATATATCAAATAGTCGTGAAATTAAATAGCATTTAACCCACAGACAACGGGATTTCCAAAAGAATACGCTATAACTGGAAATTAATATTTTCCGTTTTCAAAATATTGTTTAAAATTGAGCAGACCTATCACTTACTTTCTTTACTGAATTACTTTAGTCATGTATTATGCTTTGTGCGAAAACAGAGATCACTAGTAAAAAAGTATTGATTACCATAATGTATTCATTTAGTGTAACCTTTAACTTAATATAATCATTAAATATGATTTTAAAACAAAGCAAAATCATCTAATAGAATTTCGTACTGATCGTGAAACTAAGGCACATTCTCATAGAGTAAAACCCTTGAAGGTTAGTTTTTTGTATTTAGACTGTAAGTCTACAGCTGGAATAATCATTGTTTGCAGAATATATTTTGATGCATACAAATTAAGCATTTAAAATAAACCCGATGTAACATATTTCTATGACAACCAAAATCACTGATCTAAATTTAATTTCAAACATATTTTTGGCAAACTAAATGCCAAGACAAGCTCCATACGGTGCCAGAAATTTAGTTATTCATACAGACATTCGTGTAGTATAACATAATACGTTTATGAAAATCTTCTAATAATATATTTTAAACGTAGCAATCTAAATCATGGAAATTAGGTATTCAGATTACCATATTGAAGCAAAGTAAAGTAGTAATTAAATTATTTAAATAGATGAGGAAAAGACTTCGAAGCAATACCATTATAAATTAGTTTAAAACAATAGTCGATCTATTTATGTTAATTTTTTGTAATTTGTTAATCGTGACGTTTTAACATTTACTGATGTTCATGATAAAGAAAAGTGAAGTTTTTATTGAATAATAAGTTTGTTCAAATCATGTTAATGAATTTTATATAAATTTCTTAAATTAAAACTGGAAATAATATATATATATATATTAAAATATTTTTTTCTGCCTTTATAGTTATGTATACGTAGTTTAAATATTTAAAAATTCATCAAATTATTTAAACCTTAAGTATTTCCTATTGAGCTTCGGCGACCAACAAATCTGATAGAATTTTTACATTTAGAGATATACGTAAACTCCGGAAGAATAGATCTTCAATTCAGAATGTATGCTTATCATTTACCAAACTGTAGGCTTTTATACCTCATGTTTAGAAGAATTTCATCGCTACAAGTCATTCTCTTGATTTTCTCAAACTTTATTAAAGGTTTTGGTTTGCATGAGTTGACAAATGCGGAAAGTTTCTAGCCATACCCTAGTTTTTAGCCATAGTTCTAAGCTGCCTTGTGTTTAAAAGAACGAGGTATTCAACCTATTGTGACAATCATATCGAGTAATTACAGCTTTACGCAGTAAGAACAACGACCCAAAAATCATGCACTACTTAATTGTAGGCTTGATTAATTTTTGAGAAAATGCACTGCGACTCGTTTTTTTCATACACTCAAATGTTAAAAACTTGAACTTGTTCGAAAAACCACTAACGGTCACTACGTCACATCTCGGGTTTTGCCTTTCGTAGTCACATATGTTGGCCAGGATTCTTCCATAAACCTACCTAAAAGTTTTATGACTAAACAAATTGGTTATCTACATATGTATATATTCGAACTAGCGTGCAGTATCGAACAAATGAGAATTACCATTTTACCATTTAGAATTTTCAATCATGTTTCGTAACCAGCCGTATACTTTAGTTAAGTAACGTATGAAATGTCTCCATATTAATACAATATTTAATTTCCTTTGCCAAAATTTAATTACGTCATGCGGACATAAAGGTTATGCATGTGAATTACATAATTACTGGAAACCATATACATATTATGTGTACTTCTCGCTCTACAAAAAGGGGTCTAAGATAATACTTTGCGATAAGTTCTATAAGGCTGGCTGTTTTGCATGACTAGTTATAAAGACTAAAGGTAGAAAATCTTAAAATATGCATGAAAATGATTTCTTGAGCCGTGGTGTGATATCAAGTTGGAAAATTGGCGTATTTTAATATCAGGATGGAATAGCGAAAACACTATAAAATATTAATTTGTTTTCGAAGAAATTTGACATACATGTATAAAAAAAACTTAATGTTAGAGGTAAAATAAGTGCCTTCGATGATCCTATAAACTGATAATTTTTACCACTTTTAAAATACGAGGCGACGATTTCAAAAAGCGAAGATCTAGATCTGAAGTCCCCGTAACGTCAAACCTTAAATATTTATAATTTAGATTATAAGACAGTTAGAAATAATTTTTTTTTGGTTTAGCTTCGAGTTGAAGGATGTTCAACATCTTGCTTCAAACTCTCCAAACGTTTTACTAAAAACATCACATATCTTTGGCTCCTCTGTAAGAAATAACGCCTTTCTGCTGCTTTCTTCTGCCTTTAATTACCTAAACCAAACTGGACATCGTTACTAAGATTTTAGTTACTTTAACAAATTATTTGTAAATTCATTTCCAAATCGCCTAAAGCATTGTTGGCTTCCAAGGTTATAAAGCTAATTTTTTTTCTGTAAACGCTAAGACGTACTCATTCGGCCATTCATTTAAAATCCAAAGAAAAACTAATTTGTCTAATACAAAATGCTAAAAAAGCATGCAATCCTCTTTCGTATTCTTTTCGGAGTTTGCAGTTTCTTTCAAAGTTCGCTTCTTCTATTTCACACAAACCCAATCCGATTAACATCAGCCGAAAAGAACACTCGCCTGTTGAAGCAGCACCAAAGGAGGTACAAGTGCCATCTAGTACTTCTAACAGTCGTATTTATTCAAATACTTTATGCAGAAGCGAAGACACAGGTGTCCGGTTTTGACAGAATATTGTATTTGGTGATATCCTCTATTGTTTCTATTGTTTTATCTTCGAATATATACTTATTCAAATTTCGGTGTAATGGAAACAACGTTTGCAGTTTGTTCAACGGAATTCAGGCATTGTCAACTTCAACTATGCCATACAACTTAAAAACTAAATTTTTGTGTAAACTTTGTATTTATGTATCTTACCTTCTTCCTTTGACAGGCATTCCCGTTATTTTGTTCATAATAGGTGTACACGTAATGAAAGCTTGTAGACCATCATATATAGGATTTTTCTTACTAAATGAATGTTCCCATTTTTCAACATCTAGCTCTTATTCGGATTCGATGTTTTATATTTTTGCAGCTATAAAATTGACAGTATTTGCCCTAAATTTTTGGGTATACTTATTTAGTTTTTCGGCTACGATAGCATTTGTCAGCGTGGTTAACTTGATTTGTATAACATGCATGACTCAAATCATTGAAGCCTTACCAATGCTAGCAGCAACTCACTATAAAAACGGTTTAAAAACTTGTGTGTTTTACCGAACCGTTCAATTTTTGGTGAAAATATTTAACGAAATTCAACAAAACAGGATAATACTAGGACTTATCAGTTGTGTATTAGGAATGTCAATGTGCACTTGCGTAATTATGCAGCTCTCTTGGACAGCTAAGAACTTAGTACTGTTGTCAGGCCTTCTAGTTTTACTTATGGATACGTCTCTTGTTATTTTAGTGATTGTAGGCATATTTGCCAGCATTGCGTCAGAGTCATGTATTGTTCGTCAGGAGACACTCAGGCTTTTTAGTAAAAAGGTAATGAGCAAATATGATCTTACACAAAATAGGATATTTTGTAACTCACAAATTCCATTGCATGCTAACTTAGGTCCAATGAATTATGTTGAAAAATTGACGTCATTAAAATCGATTGACTATGCAAACGATTTGAGTATTCAGTTTTTATTACTTTTTAAGAGTTAAGATATTTTATGTAATAAGTATAGTCTACATTACGCTTAACAATATAGTAGAATATTTCTAGACTCCCTAATAATCTACACTTCTATAAAATAGTTTCTCTATAATAGGTTATTATCTCTATATTCTCTATAAATAATTTTATTTAGTTTTCAAATATGTTTAACATATATATAACAAATATAGGAACCACGTAATTTATCAACTTAATTGGTAGCCTTTAATATTATGAGAACGTTACGCTTTTTTTAGTCATTTGATAAAAATCACGGAAACTACATGTACACACTCGTCAGTAGGACGGATTCTTTCTCTGACACTGCTTTAACAAATAGCAATACCGTGAAAGCACACAATTATTTTTTTGTGGTTATGCATAAACATGTTGCCAATATAAATCTAAGTAACAGCAGAACTGTTTAAGCAGATGTTTAAAATGTATTCTTTTATTTTCATTTCTGAACCAATAAAAATGAAAAACACTCCAAACCATGCTATGCGACGTAAAAAGTTTGCAGTAGTTTAAATGCGAATATTTTACTATTCAATTCAAAATATAAATCGTTGCAATATTGCAAAAACCTCAAAAAAGAAATAAATTTGCCTTAACAAGCATGCAACCTTCTAGCAATAAGTTTTCGTTTCAAATGAAAATTCACGCCAGCTTGAAAATTCAGGCTTTATTACGTATAAAATATATATGTAGAAAACTAGTTTTTATAATATTAGTTGTAAAACATCTCTTCATGTTACAATAACAGTTGAAGTGCTCCTGTAAGTGTAAACTATAATTAATTTAGTGATTCTCCAAACGTAATCCTGTGCATAAATAAATTGTAGTGTTTTGAAATTTTCATAAACTTATGCGAATCATTTGTTATTTTATTGAGTCGATATAATATGTTGTAAATTAGTTCTTGAACTATCGATTTTTACACAATTCTTTGTTCAACTGTTTGAACTAAGTTGTGTTGCTTGAACTCAGCAAGTCAGCAATCAATGTTAAGTTTTAAAAGTGTTATAATGTAGCAATTTCAATTATATGTTTATTTATACATACTAAAAGGCATGTAAAACAACAGTGTAACATCAGAGGCTTCAAATAAAATAACTGATGCTTGACAGTAAATTTGTGTAATTAGAAAGGTCTTTTGCATTTATTTGAAATTTGATCGAATCCTGACGGTAATACTATAGTAACTTGCTCGAATGGAAAATGTAAACATGTGAAAAAATAATTCAAATTATCAGTTAGCTCTTAAAAACCAAAAAAATTGTGGTCGTCATCGACCATGCAAAGAACAAACTAATAAATGTTGGAATTTTGGAAAAAGGAAAAATAAATAATTGCAATTTTGACAATTAGTGGTCAGTGTTCCCGGATGATATTTCCCAGGTGGGAAATAAAGTGAGAAATAATGGAAAATAGTGGCCAAAGAAAAACCACAAACCAAAGTTTACAAATGTAAAAAGAATTTTTTTCAAATAAAGATTAAAACACAGAAGTTTACAACGCGTCCAAAGCTGAAAATGATTAGTTCTTACAAAAACAAGGTAGTATATGACTACATAATCGACGTAATGTTATTATGAAATGTTTTGATCAATTGATAAAAAATTATCCCCAGTTTACGCATTTCGTAATAAAGAGTTTAATAAGTGTGAGGAAAAAGTGGTTTGATCGATTCAGTATATCTAGTGACGTCAATAACTTAAAATTAAATGTGAGTGGACAGAAAAGGAGAAGGCGGCGTATAAATATAATTCGGACAATTATTTATGGCTTCGTTTCAATTTCTCTTTGGACATAAAAACAAACCAAATTAGAAACACGGACCATCTTGAACTGTCCGTTGTTTTGAGGTGGACTCAAATGATGTTTAAATAAGATGTCGTCGTTTCCAGCCTTTTTTAAACTTATCGATAGTTTTTCAATAATCATTCATGATATGATTCAAAGGCATATTAATTTTTATTTTTGCTATGCAAGATTTCTTGATATACATGTTTGAATCTTATTATATACATACTAACTCATGATACTATAGGAGTATTTCCTTGAAAAATATTTTCTGAATAAAACCACGTATGATTGAACTGAATGATTTTCGGTATAAGTGCCATTTAGAACTATTCACGACGCTTAGTAACAAGCCTTTTGTTTCAGTTAAATTAAATATGAAATGTTCCCATTCAAATACAATATTCAATTTTAGTTGCCAAAATTATATTATATCATGTGGGCACAAAGGATTTGCATGTGAATAATATAATTACTGGACTCCTCTTATATTACATTGATCAATCGTCCCACAAAAGATTGTTTTAGATAATATTTTGTGATAAGTCATAAGCGGTTGACTGTTTTGCACGTCTATGCAAAGTATATTTAAATATGCATGGAAATCATTTGTTGAGCAATGATATAAATCGATTGGTAAAACATGATAATATTAGCACACTTCAGTATTAGGAGAGAATACAGAAAACAAAATGAATTATAAACTTGTTTTTGGAGAAACTGATGCTTTTTTATAATAAAAATAGAAGCTTAAATAATGAAGCCCATAGTGAAATATTTTATACATTCATTCATTATGTTGTTTGTGCCATTGAGTGTCACTTTATGTTTCTCTAGTTTTAAGTACCAGAAATATAGTACGCTGTAAAATATATCTGATTATTTCCGGACCTCGTTGTCGGTTGATTTTGTGAAACGAGCCAATTCTTAAAGCGACAGGCGGACAACTTTTAATAAATTTTCTACCCCACTTACAATCTCTTTGTGCAAATATCCTATTCACACGACACATAGTTCTGGATGATATTAACATTGACTTACTTCCTACATCCATTACAAAAATAATACAAAATAACACAGCCACAAGAAATCCCATCACGACTAGTTTCGCCAAAACACTTAAGAAAGAGTTATAAAGAATATACGTATATCCCAGGCATATGCCCAACATGCATCCAGCAAATTCAACAACAGTAAATGTATACATTTGAAAGCATTCATTCAAAATATTAACAAAAACCTGTATTTTTCTGTAATGCATTATTTCTGTCTCATTGAAAAATATATGCTGTTTATCAAATTTTCTGTTAACGCCAATTGAAAAATCTTTTAAATTATCTATTAATTCTTTTAAAGACACAATATAAATCGACACATTCATTGAACCTACAAAGAAAAAAGTGACCAGCATTGGTATTTTCCCCAAAGGATATAAAAGTCGGAGTTTATTAGATTCACAACTTCCAAACAATAACTTGTAGACTGCGCTATAGGTTCGACATTCCTGTGTTAAAAACGTATCTGTTAAAGGAATGAAAAGAAGGAATTGAATACACATGGATACTTGAATTAAAAGAATCAGTAGTAAAAGTAGATCGTCGCCACCACGATCTCGCTGAGGATATCGATAAACAAGGCCTCTAGGCTTCTTAACCATGCAGTTTAGAAGGCAACAAAATTCTTTCGCGCGTAAATGATAACCGAAACTGTAAGTAGCTGCAGAGCCGACCATGAGAAAAACAAAACCATTAAACAATAATTGTATAAGATTCCTGTTTTTGTCCAAAATGCTTGAACCAAATTGTGCTGTAATGAAAGTCAGGCTTATTATTTGGATGAAAATAAAGATTAACTGTTTCAGGGACATATGTTTGGAAACAATAAAGTAACCAGTTTGTCTCTGATATTTTATTTGAATAAACGAAGATGTGATTCGATGAACAATTTCAGTGAAAATTGTAGCGACTTGAAGATTTGCTCGAGATGGCATTGTAAAGTTTGTCGTTTGTTTAGAGAGCTGACTTTTTCGAGTATAGCATAGTTGACGATTGACAGGCGTTCTAAATTTCGAATTTAGAGTTTAAGTTTTAATTAGTTTTTATGTAAGACTACGGGTTGTTTTGGCAAACTGGAACTCCACCAAAGTCATGTATTTATTCTATATTTCGATAACAAAGCAAAATATTTGTTTGAACTATTCAAACTTTAAATATGAACTTCCCGAAAATGCTTGAGGTGAGATATTGGTTGACACAAAAACTAAAATTAATTATCTAACAACACCGAATTAATTGCTTATTTTCATGAAGTATGTCCTGTTATTGTAAACAAATTTGTTTTTAATATAATAAGACTTCTCTTTATTTTTTATACTTGGTTATGATCTTTAATTAGTTTTTATAATGTTAGACAAGAAAAACAACATGACGTCACGTTTTATGTACAAATGTAAAAATATTTTTTTCAAGTAAAGATTAAAACACAGAAGACATGAAAAATAACTATTTGACAAATATGACTTATGCAAATAGATCAAAGTTGTATTACATCTATGCTGGAAATACTTGATTCTTACAAAAAACTTGATCAATATTATATGACTTCATAATCGATGTAATAGTTATTACGAAATTGTTTGATCAATTGAACACAAATTACATCAAGTTTACACAATTCGTAATTAAGAGTTAATTAAGTGTGAGGGAAAAGTGATATGATTGATTTAAAATATTTACTGACGTCAATAACTTCAAATTTAATGTGAGTGGGTAGACAAAAAAGTGTGTGAATGCGGCGTATAAATATTAGTTGGAAAATTGTTTATGACTTAGTTTCAATTTCTCTTTGAACATAAGAACAAACCAAATTAGAAACATATACTCTCTTTAACTGTCTCTTGTTTTGAATAAATAACATGTTGTCGTTTCCAGCCTATTTTTTAAACTGATCGATTGTTTTGTGTAATCATACATACCATCATTCAAAGGCATATTAATTTGTATTCCAACCCTGGGCTTTTATTTTTTGCTATGCAAGATTTTTTGACTAGCATGTTTAAAGCATATCATATCCATACTATTTAACTCATGATACTACAGGCGTATTTTCTGATTAAAATCTTTTATAAATGAACCAAATAATTTTCGGTATAAAATCAGAATATAACATAATGAAAACATTTAGTAAGGTAGTTAAGTTTACAATAATTTTAGTACTTCGATAATTTCTTGCAAATGATACAAAATATTGAAGTATTTAAGTGCCGTTTAGAATAATCCAGGACGCGTAGTAACCAGCCTTTTGTTTCAGTTAAGTAAAATATGAAATCTTCTCAATCCAATACAATAATGTATTTTATTTTCCAAAATTTAATTATATCGTGCGGACAGAAAAGCTTTACATTTGAATCACATAATTACTGGACACCTTATATTACATTGACTCATCGCTTTATAAAAGATTGTTTAAGATAATACTTTGCAATAAACGGCTGACTGATTTTGCACGTCTATGTAATGTATATTTAAATATGCATGGAAACGATTTGTTTAGCAATTATATAAATCAAAACTGGAAAAAGTTGATAATATAGCATATTTAAATATTTGGATAAAATAGAGAAAACGCAATAAATTATAGACTTGTGCTTTTGTACAGTACAAATTCATGCTTAACTAATGTAGCATAGTGAAATATTTTATGATGACATGAATATTTTTGTAAATATTCCGTTTGACAAAAATGTCCGAGTATTTATATGCATATGCAATCATTTAACATTTTGTTTCTGTCATCGAGCGTCACTTCATGTTTCTTTAGTCTTAAGTACAAGAAATATAGTACGCTGCAAAATATATCTGATTATTTCTGGACCTCGTTGTCGGTTGATTTTGTGGAACGATCCAATTCTTAAAGCTAAAGGAGGACAACTTTTAATAAATTTTCTACCCCACTTACAATCATTTTGCGCAAACATCCTATTCACACGCCTTATAGTTTTGGATGATATTAACATTGACTTGCTTCCTACATCCATTACAAAAATAATGTAAAATAGTATAGCTGCAAGAAATCCCATCACGACTACTTTCCCCAAAACACTTAAGACAGAATTATAAAGAATATAAGTATATCCATGGCATATGCCTAACATGCATCCAGCAAATTCAACAACAGTAAATATATACATTTGAAAGCATCCATTGAAAATATTACCAAAAACCTGTATTTTTCTGTAATGGATGATTTCTTTTTCATTAAACAACACAGACTCTATCTTAAATTTTCTGGTTATTGTGGTTGAGAAATCTTTCAAATTGTCTATTAATTCCTTTAAAGACAAAAAACAAATTGACACATTCATTGAACCTACAAAGAACAAAGTGACTATCAATGGTATTTTTCCCAAAGGATATAAAAGTCGGAGTTTATTAGATTCACAACTTCCAAACAATAACATGTAGACTGCGCTATAGTTTTGACATTCTTGTGTTAAAAACGTATCTATTAAAGGAATGAAAAGAACTAATTGAATACACATGGATATTTGAATTAAAAGAATTAGTAATAAAAGCAGATCGTCGCCACCACGATCACGTTGAGGATCTCGATAAACAAGTCCTCTAGGCTTTTTAACCATGCAGTTTAGAAGGCAACAAAACTCTTTTGCACGAAAATGATACCCAAAACTGAAAGTAGTTAGGGTGCTAATTACGAGAAATACAAAACCACTAAACAAGAAATGTATTAGATTCGTGTTTTTGTTGAGAATGCTTGAACCAAATTGTGCTGTAATAAGTATCAGACTTATTAGTTGAACAAAAATAAAGATCAACTGTTTCACAGACATATTTTTGGAAACAATGAAGTAACCACTGTGTCTCTGATATTTTATCGGAATAAACGAAAATGTGATTCGATGAACAATTTCAATAAAAATTGTGGCGATTTGAAGATTTGCTCGAGATGGCATTGTAAAGTTTGTTGGTTTAGTTGCTTAGTGTGTTTTTAGTGTAAAGTATAACTGACAACTGAAAGTTGTCATCAGCTTCGATTTAACATGTGGATATATAGGATTTAATGACTTTGTTTTGACAAACTAGAACTCCACAGAAAATGTGTATTTTGTAGATTATATCATAACATCCAAGCATTCAATTATAGTTTTCAATGGCTGTATCATTCCACTCGAAACCAAGTAGTTTTTCTACGGCACAATTATTATTGTTTATTTTGGGATTTTATTAACGCTTATTGTACAGTCTTAAATTTATTCACGCGTAAAAGTAGAATAAGTCGTCGTTTAATAAATACCACTACACACACCCACTTAGGTCTGTGTGGGCTTGACATGACATGATATTCGAAACTTTTATTAGTCCACGCTGTCGTAAATTTCATTCGAATTTTGAAAATTAATATAAGTACAGTTTTGTTTGTCAGATTTTGTACTTTGATAACTCACACTGTAATTTCTCACTACTGTTATTATGCAATAGACCCGGTAACTAGATGTTAACCTATTTTAATCAGCAAATGATTTATTCCATGAATATGAATTTTGTTTTACCTGTTTTAAAAACTGTTATCAAACTCAAAGATACTTTCGCTGTATTTGTTTTAATAAATGCTACATGCAAACACTCTGTGTGTCAATTGTGCTAAATATATGATACTGTCATCAGTCTTCAATAGTAGAATTTATGGAACAAAAAAGAAAAACATAAAAGATATTCCCATCTCTACATTTATAAAGAAGAGAAAATATCAACTGACTGGAAAGTATATAATTAGTTCAAAAACAACTTCTTAAATATTCATTATAAAGCATTAACATGTAAGATAGGATTTTGTTTGACTGTAGTAAATTAAGTTCTCTTGTATACATACATATGTTTAATAAATTGTGTAACACTATTATATTTTAATCCTATCAGGTTTAAACATGTATTTTTAAATTTGGAAAAGTTGCGCGGGCGATGTAGACAAGATGCCGATGTTGACTATCTTCCATCACTAGACATGTTATTGTATTGATTTTATGTATTAAGTTGTAATTTTCTTTTTTGGACTGTCGGTTTTAACACGAATTTTGTTCAACTGTTATGCTATAGTTTTGTATCTTGAAATCAATAATCGATGTTACGTTTCAACAAATTTTACATTTTAGCAAATTCAAATATAATATGTAAACATAAATGACAGAAGAGATTAGCGTAATACGAGAAGTTTTAAATAAATAAAATACGATGAATGCTTCTGATTTCTCGATAACGTCGTGGTATCCTTACCCTTGAAATTCTATATTCCTTGTTTATATGTAAGTTTTCATTGGTAATCTATGCCTCGCCATGTTTTATTTTTGAGAAGTTACAGACAGTAGAACAATTTTGTTTTCAGTTATTTGTAGTTTGAATGAAATACTTTTGTGTAGATATATTGGAACATATCAAGATAGTGCCAAGTTTTCAGTAATCATTCAATATATTCTACAAGTTTAATTTTGTTCCACCTTCATTAAACCTGTATATACGTCACTTATTCTTCCACTGCCTTCGTTTCTATAAATGGCTATAGTGTTTGTTCAAACGTACAATTTAAGATTGATGGAAATTCAAACGCTGCTAGAATAATAGCGTAGGAAGGCATATTTACTTAATTGATTAATTTAAAATGAAAAGAAAAATAATTCCGAACAGGCATTTCGGCGTAAAAAAAGAGCCAGTTGGGCAAAGGTACTTGGTTTTAACACTCAATTAAAAATACTACGATAAACTTTTCATTGTAGCTCCGCAAGAATCCAGAGGTTAGAAAGAGTATCTAAATAACACATTTCGTTAAAGCATAAATAAAAGAAAAGTAGCATATTATTTGCGTTTATTCAAGTCTACATACTAAAAATATTCAACCAAGTGAAATTAATAGTTTTGTATATTAGGTTAAAAGTAATTATGCAATGGCACATCTATTCCTCAATTAAATTGAGACTTTGAAATAGTATGTTTAATAAATTGCTGACGGGTGTGTATTTTGACGAATTAAATTTACTTTTAGATGGGGTATTTCAAAACATCGAAATATGTATTTATAAGACAATAACAATTAAAATGTATTTTAAACATGTATGTAGCATATTGAATTTATATTTGGTAATTTTGTAGCAAGACCGTAAGTATATTTTGGAAACCTATCATAATTTTTGCAAACAATTATTGTTCCATGTACCTATTATAAAGAATAAATTATTCATTGATTTTTTCCCGCTTATTATTTGTGTTTTATTGATCTTCGGCCATTAACAAATCAACCAGAATTTCCACACTGGAATGCATAAATTCCAGAAACGTATGTCTCCCAATATGAAAGTACGGATACGCTGCGTCAAACTTGAGACTCCACGCTTTGCCAATAACTTTGACAACAATGTCATCCCTACGAGTCATTTTCTTAACCTTTTCTCTCAAGTTTCCTGACGACTCAATTGCTTCAGCCAAGGTTTTAGTTTCCATGAATTCCACAAACGCACAAAGTCCCACAGCCATAAAGGCTATTTGGTATCCAGGTGTGTATAGAATCAGCTCGAAATGCCGAATGCAGATGAATGATGTCAATACAAAAATAACCTGAATCCCCGACTGGTGCATTGCAATACGTCGATTTGCAATGAATTGACTGAACATGACATTAAGCACTTGTTGTTCTCTGTAGAGTTGCATCATGAGAGAGCCATCCAAGTATCCAAATTTAGTGAGATACTTTTTAGGAGACTTTCCTGTGGAAATGGTGATGGGTTGGAAAGAACTTAACCAAAAGAATATGAATTTGATATAGGTGACACCAATAACAACGAATACGCTAGCAACATTGCAGCACTGCAGAATAGACCAAACGACAAAGAGAATCAGAGGAATGGATTCTAGATCTGGACGAGGCTTTACCTCAAGAACTTCAACAAAGAAACGATGGAGTGGTTCAGTTTCTTGAAGGAAAAGTAGGCCAAACATCAAAGGAATTACAACAGTAGCAATGCTGCCTACCAGTACGAGGACTTCCGTAATTAGGATGGTCTGTTTGTAGATCGGAAGCTTTTTTAGTTGAGATTTGAACATTTCTTTAAAAGGGATCAATATTAAAAGTTAACGGAAAATTTGTTCATTACAAAATGTGTTATTCAAATAGTTATACTGTACCTTCAAGAGCCTCGTTAGCGTCAATCATTTCATTGAAGAAAGTCATCATTTCGTCTTTATACTCAGCGATAACTTGAAGAAAGCAAGATATGACAATGATGATTGCAATGAACGCAATATCCATGGCTCGTATGACAGGTTCCAAGGGATTCTTCAATTCAACTTCGTCTTCTCCAAATATTTGATTTCCTTTGAGTATGGTTTTTTGTGCAAGTCGGAATGCTAGAAGAACGCCGTATAATGTCAGATAAAAGGTGTACATTCGAAAGTTCCAGAAGCAGTACTGTCCAGATCGGCGAAGTCGGTTATTTTTGGAATCCCACTTGAAAGGGCTACAGTAGCCCTTTTCCATTATAACCATGCGGTAGCCAATAATTTTGAAGAGGCGTTTTGAAAACATTTTGGGATTTTTACCTGCAGGCAGTTGGACTATAAAAGTGAATGCTATTTGGAGGTAACTGAAGGAGAAATCTAATACAAGCGTTTCTATAATTTTGGTCATGTTCCTTTTTTAACTTTAATTATTCTATTCTAAAAGTACACAAAGACAATTACCTAAATTACAAGTTTGTCAAAAACAAGTTTATTAAAATGTGTCCGTGTTCGTAAAACGTATGTAAAGGTGAACTATTTTCAAATTCAATTTTAAGTATGATTTTATTATTGAAAGTATTTGCTTAAAATCAACGATATTTTATTAATACTTCAATTAAGAAATATGTGGCTTGAGGTTAAGACATAATTTAGTTTTTATAAAAGGGACATTTATTGCGTAGTCATCTTAGATTCTATGAGTTTTTGCAGGTTTTCATTTATTAGCAGCATAAGGAAATAAACTTTTCTCTTGTTCCTACTCTCTAACATGAAATGGTTAAAATGGTCAAAAATTGTATATATAGAATGAATATTGAAGTAGTTAATTGCACATAGGATTTTCAGGTTAGTGTTTTAATACAGGATTTTTGATGTTACTTTAACTGCTTTTACGGAAAATTTGAATACTGGGAACGTGTATGTAAAAGCTCCACTCTGTGGTTAATACGAGTACGTTTTTGATGCGTTTATTGCAAACAATTATGGTCGTTCGTCAAGTGCAAGGTATTTACGAAATACTGAGAACAAACTGAAACTATTCACACAAATGTGAATTTTAATACAATGATACAGAAAGCTTTCACATCGTGCATTTTATTACAAGGTTAATGAGTCTTACATGTGCCTACATATGATGCATGGTATATGTAGGAATTAGAAATAATGTACATAATATACATTTAGCAGTCTGTATGCACATATTATTATTATCGAACATAAAATCAAACCACGTCAAATGCACAAAGGTACTTCAGTATTGGGCGTTATGTTTAGAAATTCACTTAATCCTAGTACCTAAAATTTACATTTATAGACGTATGTATTATAGCTACAGAATAACCTAGGTTCTTCAAGCACAACAATCAATTATGTTTTATTCTACAAACTGCATATAGAGCACATTTTTATTTTCAATTTTATTTTTAAAGGGTAAGAAGTATTTTAGTATAATTAATTATTTTTTAGTTAAGGTATTGGTTTAAATAATTTAAAATGAAACGTTTAACGATTATTCGTGTGTGCGTCTTTGGCGGAAGTTTGCTGTGGTTGTGCACTACATTGAGTTTAATTACGAATGTATCAACTGAGGTAATTTTACACAATATATTAAAAAATATCTAGGTTATCTAATTGTTTGTACAGTACTGTGGTAATTTTGTTTGTAATATTTACTTTTCTAGAATATATATTGTGACTGTTATTCACCCCACCCTGGAGTTCCAACAAATTGTACACCAACACAGGATTGTGTATCAAAATGTAAGGAACGGTTCATGAGGCCATGTTGCAATATTTACCGAGTTGGATTTTGTATTTGCTGCTATGGAGAGAATAGTTGTGGAAGCAATAACATATCTATAAGTACGAGCCAAACATGCAGCGATTGCCTTACTCCAATTGGAAGCGTGGTTGAGGAGTGTCCATAGTAGATTGAATCACGTAACCAACAAATTTTGAAGACGCTTGTTCTTTAAATATCGTGGATGTAAATGTGTGATTTTTTATTCCATTGAAGTTACTTGTTCAACAAAATATCTGGTAACCTTATAATATAACTTGACTTGGAATCGAAAACCATTAATTTTTCTTTGAATTCTTTCAAATATTTATTTAATAATCTTAAGGCCCCACTCCAGTTGTCATCGTATTACAGATAAAAACTTAATTTGTAAGCGCCATGAATGATTTTTTGAAAATATCTTAATCCTTACTTGTCAATAAAACTGCGCTCTATAAGCTGGTACCTTCAGTTTTATTTAAAGATGTCTGTGTGTCAAGTTATACC
>JAQFZG010002376.1:0-16844 GCA_034695465.1 Entomobrya nicoleti
TTAATTCGTTTTTCAAGTTGCTATATTTTTGTCGCAAATATTAATGTTATTACGGTGCGCTACTAGGTTCACTGTGTCTACACAGTGGGCTTATTCTGGTTTACTACATATGTACTACCATAACATGCAGTTGGCAGATTATCAGTGTAGCATTGAGTTGAGAGAACCTACATTCATTTCAACCTTCTAAGCTTATTTTGATCGTAAACGTGAACTTGGTAATTTCTCCATCTTTTACACGTGACTTTGATATCATATCAGCAATACATAAACATGTAGCAATTCCAGTTTGTACTAGATACTGATATTGATCAGAACGTTTTTTCGAATGCCAAACAGTTCAAGGACCAACGAAAGTGTATAAACATTTATGCTTATTTTTAATGGAAAAAATTGTGTTTTCATATTTGCAGCATAAGATTACTACCAAATTTGAGAGTTTCTGCGCTGCAAAAACTTAGTACTCATGATATGGTATGATGTTCCAAAGTACTTAATACTTCAAAGTACATTGAAGACTTTTTTTACTTATATTTATATTTATACTTATTTATAAGACATTTTAGTCACTAGATCAGCGTTTTGTACATAATATTTAGTACTTATTATTATGTTAAGTTTACAATTTACATATTTTACCGTTTTAATGTCAGCGATACAGCACACCATTCAGTAGTATCATTTACAAGATGAACCTGGAGAAAGTAGCTCTGACATTCGTTTCCGTTGTACACGATCTCCCTACAATAAGCTTCTATTTATACTCACTTAAGATACTTTCAGTTTTCTCAGTAAAATATTTTGAAGACAAAAGAAAAAGCAACGGGACATGACATAGCAGTTGGAAACCTAAAGATGAACTGAAATCAACTAGTGTATCTTTTATTTCCATTTATATTTTCTCTCTCTCTCTCTCTCTCGATTACGCCTGAAATGAAAGATGTACATGGAAAAGTTTCTCGGAAGTGGCGGCATTATTACTACGATACTGCAGGCATTTACACTTTTGTCGCTCTGCATTTATTCCCTTATCGTAGAAATTCTACTCCAGGCTCTCTATAGCTCCACTCTTAGCACTTACTTTGCTTTCCGTGCTTTCTCACAGTCAGTGCACAGGAATGAGATAACAGTAACCGGCAGCATTCATGAAAATAAAATCTTACATGATTTATACTCTATATTAGTCTATGTATATGTATGAGAGAATGTTTCAAAGCCACAATAAATAGGCTTTTTAAGTTAGAGTGTGAGAAACCAACAGCAGTACCAGTTCATATTACAAGCTACCCTGCTGCTGTATAGCTTCAAGATAAATTGTGTGGCTTTCTACTTAAGCTTTTATTCCAATTTTCCCTGTTGTCGTCAGCTCTTCTCGAACTCCCGCATTTTCTACCAACTTTCTCACTCAACCACATTCTTATTATTTTTTAGCATTTCCTTTTGCCCTCCTGGTCTGGAAGTCTGGATGCTTCATCTAATAATACCCGAGTTCCGAGAACTTGAGTCGATAATACACACTCATTCCATTTTCCTCTCTTCCTCGTTCTCAATTGTCTGCGCTAAGAGGTTGTATGGAGAATGAAAAAAATATGATGTATGGAACATTAGCATTATACCAAATCCAAGAAAACTGAAGTACATATTCGTACGCTTTCCGACCCAGAATACATGACAAGTTAGCAAAAAATAAGAAAGTAGTATTAACCGCATCATGTATGTATTGCGCTTCAGTTTATCTTCGAAGTAAGCAAGCAGCCATATACGTCGACATGCAATGCATCCGTTGCGTCATCCATCCTTGAATACAAATCGAATTGGAAACGGAATGAAAAATCTTTATAGATACAAATCACGCTTAAAATATACCATTGGTAAAAATAATTTAGTGTGAAAAACATAAATATAACTAGTGAAAAAACATAGGTACATTGGTTTTCTATGTCTTCATGTAAAGGAAGTTCCTTGTTGGGTTACTTTACTAGACACGTGGAAAAATCTCTCTCCAACTATAGATCTCTATCCAATCTGACTATTTACAGAGCAAAGTTATGCTGTGATTTCCGGACATAATAAAAGACGTTATGGCGTCCTTACCTATTCATAGCGAACGTTCTTTTCACAGCTTTTGCTGGGTGAGTTGTTCCTATTTCAAATTGGATTCCGGCCTAAAGCCTCGTCCTAAACCCAATATGCAATAGCAACTCAAGCCACTTTGATTACCATACAAAGTATTGAGGAGTCCTCATACAAGAAATACTAATGGACATATAAGGGTTAAATAATGTAAATGGTTACTGCATTGTGAATGCATTTGATTGCAGAAAGAAAGCTTGTTATCCACACAGTAATAGACGTCGGACTAGAAACCCAATTTTGTGAAAATCCTGCATATTCGTAGAAATGTAGAATTGGATACACTAGGAAAACCAGGGAAATATATTCACTTATGTATTCCTGTAGGCAAGTAAATGTCTTTTCATCTCTACAGTCACCCTGAATAGCTCATATAAAGTTGGGAGATGCATGGAACTATATGGAATATTATCATCTTTGGGTAGATACACATATAAGCTTTGCAAAAGCTTTTGAAGTGAATTCTTTCAGATTTCGCTAGCTAGCAGCTATGAAGTTAGAGATTTGCATATGAACGACATGGTGTTATTTGGGGAACTTTGAAATTGAAAAAAACTGGAATATTTAATCCTCAATTTCTAATTTAAATTCAAATAGGATTCAGACCATATACGAGTACATAGTACATGATCATTTCAGCTTTGTGTAACCCATTGCAATCTATACACTACCTGAATGAAAGTAAACCTGAATCTATTTTGAATGTCACTTTTGTGCAGATTGTTGTGTGGGCGTACATGCAGTCAAATAACAGGATGAATAGAATTGATGATACTGTTTGTCCATTTCTCTGGTTGAAATAAAATGATTAAAAAAGGAGTATTTTTGGAGCATATTTAGTGCACTTATAGAGATGAGGTTGTAAATATATTTTCAAATGAATTTGATTTTCCAAAAGAACCTTCCAACTATTTTTCCGATATTTTTTTACAATCACTTTGATGTGTTGTTTTGTTGGACAAGTATTAAGTTTCTATTATACAGAAAGGTAGAAAAGTTGAAAGTTTATAAATGGAACGATATGAAAACACAAACTTGTTTTCGTATTTCCATTCGACATTTATCTGACATTCATTAGTAAAAATTTGTCTTAGGCCAGTCGTAAAAACACGCATCCCATTGTTTGTGGTTCTTTCAATACATACCTGGGAGATGAATAGGAACCGGGAGAAAGTTGTTTTTATTTCTTTAGAATGTTGAAAATTTTGAAAAGCAAATATAGCATTGATTGAAAAATTAAACTAAACGAAAACGAAACAGTCAAGTTTTTAGAAAGTAAACGTAAAAACATGTCATGATTCATGGGAATTTAGATTAAAATGAAATTTTTATTTAAAATAGCAAACACAATTATGATTGTTTTTATATCTTTCCGCAGCATCACATTTTCAAATGCTAAATACAAAGAAAAGTCTTCGGATAACTAATACATTAGTCATACATTATAATGGAAATGTCTATCAATTTTCACCAGATAGATGCATAATAAACGTTCATTACTACGCTACCCTGGATTTATAGTACTACCATGAATACTTTTAAAATGGCTTTCACGATTGGGCTGCTTGATTCTTGTTTGAAATTGAAATTTTATCATCATTGATGGACTAATTTCCTTTCACTTGATGCTAGTCTAATATGAATGACAGAAAAGTCATATCTTGTCTTGAGATGACTAGAATAAAGTAAATGATGTTATTGAATTCATGAGTTCTTTTACCAGTTAATCATAAATCACACGAAAGGGAAATGAGGCATTTGTTATTTCCAGGAAGTACGCTAAATTCTCTTTCTGTTTTATAACACGGTCAAAATAGGAAAGAGACGCGAGAAAATATAGCACTCCGTTATTTTGTAATTCAATGATCATGTACAGTCAGTCAGGATCATTTTGTAAAAGTAGCACAGGAATTTACTATAGTTATCCTCTCTTGCTCTCACTTCCACTTCCTATGAGATACGATGTAAGATAAGCTCATGGTCATTGTAGGACTGCTACTACCATACAGTCATGGGACAAGCGCCGTGTGTATACTTGAAATATACATAAGCAAGTGTAGAACTCGATCCTCTTTATCACTTTCCCCCTGAGAATTGGATATTGAGTTCAGGACTTCCCTTGCCTACAAGTTCCTTCCAAACAAAAGAATAAATGATAAATGGAGTGTTAGATTAAAAGTTTCGTATGCACGTAATACGTATGTACATTTAGTTTAGCATGTTTTCATCCTGAAAACATATTGGTGGTTTACTATTAAATGCGCTCCTAAAACATAGTTAAATTAGTTAAGGTTAATATAATATATGTGTGCCTATGTACAATTTTCTGATAAAGGATTAACTTCAAACTCCATTATGTTCTGTTTGAGCATGCTTTGTTTTAACTGTTTCAGAGAAAACAATAAGTCAAAAGAGTATTTTGTGTTACGTGAATGAAGCTTAATATTTGTTTACTGAGAGCTAATTAGAATTCCAATTCCACCTCAGTTGAACAATGCAGAAAAAAAACGAGCGAGACGAGCAGCTTCCAACTTTCTCTTTACAAACTTCAATTGTCAATGACTAGCCAACTGTAAATTAATGATATTAACCCTGTAGACATGATAATATAACAATTATTAACCAGCTTAATTCAAGCTTGCAATTTGCGATCGATAAACTGGTGTAAAAATAAACCTCCAGTTAAATTACATATTATTCATGTTCTTTTCGAGTTGTAAATCTTGCTCTACTGATCTGGTTGTTTGCTATCGAGTAAAAATTGTTGTAATTAAGATTTAATCGGATATTATTTTAAGGATCACCATAATATTAGCATAAAATTATAATGCTTTTGCTTTGGATATATTAATGAAGTATAAGTGGTTCTGCTAAAGTTTTAAAGCATAAATTACATGCAAATGAAATATCAAATGTAAAATTTTATACTTTTATAATTTTCTGACCTTATTATAGCTTTTTAATAGATTTCTTTTCTTTAGACCGTTATGGAAAACGTAATAAGCATAAAAAGCATAACAAACTCTACACCATATTATTGTATGATTTGATAAAATGTATTTCATACGGATCACGTATGAGTGTATTGTAATTTGTAATCTGATTATGGCTCTCTCAAGTAGATACCAAATGCTTCGAAAATGTTGAATAATCTCAGTAGAAAAGTGTGCTCACACTGCGCAGGCATGTGACTGATAAATAGTTTATATAATGGACTTTTACATGTGCACTACCATCAACGTGACCTCTGCCAGTGCGTCAAAAATAAATATGATGAAAAATCGATCCCAGCAAGCAAAGGTGGGAAAGGTTAGTTATGTGTGTATGTTATATGTATAGATACCCAAGTAAGTTTTACTTTGAAGGTAAACTATGAAGTAAATACTTTGACAGTTGACAATATTTACAGGAACGAGCTGATGTTGTGTCAAAACATACTTTGTAACGAAAAAATCGAAACGCACATGTTGAGACAAAAATTGTTACAAAATGTTGAGATCAACAGCTATCGTTGTTTAACCTTAGCTCTTGTGCGTAAACCCGGTTCAAAGATATCAGCTTTCCAATTACAAATGCAGTACCAAAAGACAGATCTTAAATTTGACATCGTTAACATGTATTTACTGGTCGTACTTTTATGTTCCTATCATTATCATCAATTGTACCTAATTCTGGTTAATGCAGAAGAAATGTATGAAACAGTAACAAAGGAACATCATAATTTAAAGGTTTACATGAAAATTGTTATTTAATTCACATGGTTTTGAGAGTAAATAATTGTTTCAAGTTTCCCTTTTCCCATCCAATATAATACAGATACAATCAGCCTAATAAACTAGTGGAAGCTAAATGACACGACTAAGGAAGTTGCGCATTGAGATTTATGTTAAAAGATGATTTCGTAAACCGAGCATAATAATTTTGAAATCACAGAATAATGATTTCTATGAAATTTCATGAAGTGAAACTATGAGTCATTCATTGAAGCTATACTAAATTGTGTGACATGATGTAAATCTGTCAACAATAATACAATATATATAATAACACATGCGACTGTATCCGTACAATATATGTTTTTAGATTTTGTGATTCTGATTACTGATCATCTACCTTTTTGCCAAGCAAACTTATCTTCCCCCAAAATATCATCATCATCATCATCAAAGGATAATCATGATTCATGATCCTAGGTTTTAATATATATGTTCAATGTAGTACGCAGTAGAGTAGCTCATCATTACCGCAAGCAAAATTTATACGAAGTAAGTTTTGAAGTTCTTCTGTTAGTTTACCCTATTGTGGGATAATAATGATTAAGCGGAATAAGATATGACGGGAACCCGTTTCTACCAACTTCACACTACACATCATGTCAGTTTCAATCCAGCAACAATGTTTAGACACACTATGACTGATCCCACACCAACCACGGTCTACTCACAATCAGTGCAGTGGTGGTGTAGTTCAGGAGGCAATAAAAATTTCTGTGAATTTGTTCTCCCCTTGTTTCCTACATGAAGTCAGGAAAGTTTACGGGCTGCTGACGCTTTATTACAGGCCAAACACTCTCAGCTCCGCTTTCCTGGCAGGTAGTAATTACTCTGTCTACCTGAATCTTTCAGCAATTTGCCAACTCTTTTGTTTCGTAGTTCAGCAGTTTGCTTTGAAACCTCTCATATGTTCCTCTCAATTCACAGGTCTATTCGATGTTTTCATTTACTTGTAAATATACAGAAAGAATACAGACTTGATCAATTACTGGCCACACATCTGCTTGTAAAAAAGGGAGGTGTTGTAATGGTGTTTTCAACTCTCTTAAACGAAAATTTCATTTCATAATCACCTTATATACCTAACCTCATTATATTGATTTAGGACGTAGGTACAATTTAATTACACAAAGCAGGCAAAATTCTACATTGTTAACTCTCTGTGTAATATACTTTCGTGCAAGGATCCAAATTATAGCTTTTGCAATGATAAGAGATCATGGGGAAATGTCAAATGAATTGTGAAATTCTGAAGGAGCAAAATATATACTTATTTTACCTATGGGGCACTTTGGCACAGTTACTACACACACAGTATGTATGACTATGACTTTTCCATAGACCATGCATATTGGGCATGATCATCATGTCTTAATTAAATTGGCCAGAATCAATCTATTAGTTAGTTATGTATATTATTCCTGAATTGCTGATTGCTAATGTAAATTATTGATGTAACTATAATCTAAAAAATACGTATTTATTCAATGTGTATGTAAGTATTAATATAAGCCAAAATTGGAATAAACGAGGAGCATAAATTTAATTAAAGTTTCGTCTTATATTATAGCAGCATACACACTAAAAGTCGTTTACAATACCCGGAAGATTCTCTCGTATTTAAAGCTCCTGGTTTAAATTGAAATCTAAGAGAAATCTGTCGAATGATTTGCTAGTTATCATTTCATCATAATCATCAGCTATCTCTTTATACTCAGCTATAGCAAAATTGATGCATGATTCGTTATCTTATTAACTGTGTTACAAATCATATGCAAGGTATGGAGTCGAATTTGAATTGTACTATAAACTATAGTTTTTCGGCGACCTCATATCTACAAATGTTACATGGCCATAGTTGTATTCAACAGCTCTTTTCAATACTTTGCCTAGACGCAAAAATCGGATTTTTACCTTCAGCACAATGGCACTACAATGTCAAGTCTATATCAATTTTAGTCGTACTAGTCATACACACAGCCTATTATTGAAGTTCCCTGGTAGTAATGAGAAAGTTATAATATAGTCAGTTAGTGTTTGTGCACCATCATTTTTTTGCAAGGATTAGGACACACTACATTATGCATATTCATGGAATTTCCAAGAAATCCTTTACAAAGAATCTAGTATGAAACTGGAATGGAGCGAGTCGACATGAACATGCGACATAGCGTGTCAAGGTTTCGTTTTCTCTTCTTGTTGCAACATACGTTATATAAGTAGCAGTATAATATGAACTGTGTTTGATGGAAAACTATCACATATATCCATTTGAAAAAAACGTTCCACTAACAGTAAAACTATTTTATCCATCCTTCCTTCAAGTTAAATGCAAATTTAGCTGAGTGAGTAGTCAAGTCGGTGGTCCTTTAGAAGCTTGGAAATGTCTACGAAACCTTAGACCTTTAATTCAATACACGTGTAGGAGCAATTTCCTGCGTAGCTAAGTATATCGGGGTATTGTCCCTGATATACCGAAACATTTTGAAATGGAGGAAGGTTGATTATGATATGATTGTCATAATAGTACTACATTTAAAATGTTCGTTTGGTTTTTTATTGTTAGCATGCATCATACAATAGATTCGCGTTGACACTTGTGGTAAAGTAGTCAAAAGACTATAGATTTGAATCTAACCACTCACTCGTGTTCTCGTTTGAACAAAGACTAGATCCGGTTCATTTACTTTTATTTTAAAACTAAGCATTGCAACAAATACCCATATTTTAAAGTAAAAATGGCTTTCTTATTTATTAGTATCCAGTATCCACACAGGATCAGAAGAGCTGATTTTTGGGGGTCTAACATTATTCAAACTTTGTAGACTTACATATATTATAGATTGTGTAATATCGAGTAGTAGCTATACACGCCGCCGGTTAATTGTAAATATACACATCCAAAACAAAACTAAGTTATAAGTTATTAAAGTTAAACTACGCTAAAAAGGTAAAAATTCCGGTTTTCCGTAAAATTACGTATGTAAAAATCATAATTGATTACCAATCTTTATAGTAATTCTTTTACATTTATTTGGCGATTCCTTGATTGAAAAGAACGTTATAAATTATACACATATCTTTAATACACATGCATAATTTTGGGGTAATAGCCTCCTAGTTCCAAGAATTAAGAAGTTATTTCTTGGAAAAGGCTAATTTATCAAGTGATGTGACGTACACTAAGCTTAATTTTCATTTTGATCTTACGATGTGAATTTTAGTCAATTTTAAATTATGGTCGATTTATCATGGTTTTAAGAATTTTCCAAGTAGATACGTGTACAATAACCTTTTTCATGATGAACGTTGAGCCATCAAGTGTTTACTCATCATGTCACTCCAGTAAAGTACGACGAAATGTACAGATTTTACAAAGTAAATACAAGCATAAATAACAAGTAGTATAAGTAAAAATCAATTTATTTTTCAGGTTACAAAATCAAGTAATAATGTCGCCCCTTATATGAAGAAGGAATACAATTTTGACACTTCGGGAAAACAAAAGAACGAATTAAGTAAATCCATTATGATCTGTTCATTTTATCGGCATCCATTTTATTTATTTACTGAGTAAAAAATCTGTTCAAAAATTTCACGGTTATAATTAACATTTTATCCTGCTCTGCAAGTGCTCATACCAAAGATGAATTCATGTAATTACTTATTATTTGCTAATTTGTTCATCGTCTCATAATCTAATTAAACGCAAAAGCAGCAGTGCCGGTTTATTAGCTAGCTACACGTATCAAAAGTCCCATTGCGAAAAAGCGAAAATATAACAAGAAAGTAATTAATTGCGACCCAATTTCACTTTCTGGGAAACTTTAATTGGGAATGAAGAGAAAACCACGAAAAATACATGTAGCACACGAATTATTCCAAAACACATCGCATAAATCATGTACCATATTTTGTACATGATCTTCATCATGGCATAACCTCACAGTATAATAGAGTTCTATCTTCCAAGGAAGTAAATCAAGAGTGAATACGTTACGCTACAAAACCAGATTTTCGATGAAACTTCTAATTGACTTCACTTTTATTGTGTCAGCTAGTCAGACGTACAACATTGTTTTGCCCCATGATGTACTGAAAGAAAGAAAGAACTGATTGTGTGCTATGGCTATATTGTTCATGATGGCTTGAAAAATAAATAGTAGCAGCAGCGCAAGCGTGGGTGCAAATTACTTCCAAAACGAAATAAATAATTTGTTTATGAAAATAGTCTTTGTTCCAATTTCCTGTAATTTTCCATGTTTATGTACAAATGAACAATGCTACCATGCATGTATCTGGATTATATCTAATAGCACACATTTAAGCATAGAAAATTATAAATCATGATCCTTAGCATTAGTAAAATATACTTAGTATATCCCGTACTTGGTAATATAACACATTGTACATTATAATTCTTAAAAGCACTTACACATGTATGCATAATGTACAGATGTAACTTCCGAACTAAGTTAAAAACACGAAGTACTAGTAAGAGTAGCAATACTACATAGTATTGTCCTGACCATGAACAGTAATAAAAGCGAAAGACAAAATATGACTCACAGTCACAATAACAAACAGTCAAAATACGTCAGTTCAACGGAACCGAGTAAACCCTCTCTCTCTCTCCCACTCCCTCCTACCATCTCATCATCCCACCACCACATCATACGCAATACCAAATGCTTGCTCACCGAAAAATATGCTTGAAAGCTTTCCCCCTCTCGATACCTGACTTATTTTTGCGCACTCATCAAAACGTACTTTCGATCAGAGATCGGAATGAAACAAATGTGTCATACAATACATCAACAATGCATGCATAAAAAAGATGTGCTTTTCAACACTTTTGTTCAGTCAGATTTAGAAGGGAAGATTTTTGTTCCACGATTTTACTGCGTCATTACGAAAAAATTCATGTTGTATGGACAAAATGTAAAAAAATAACCACTCTTGTTCTGTTTTGCTTATAATCATAATAACCCCTGGCTTCAGCCTTGTTTTGAAAACCAGACATAGCAAAAAGTACTTTACCGAAAACAGAAGACAACCTAAAAGAATTAAATTTAAGTTGAGGTGAAAGCAAATGAAATTATCACTTGCCTTTTGCCTTGCACCATATGTCACTCATTACAATTTTTAGGCTTAAAACGGATGAATTCTACCATGGATCATTTTATATGTATTTTTCAGATGTGGTTGGTATACATCAAACTTCTGTGCAGGCAGACTACAAACATGAGTCAGTTTTTAACCTTTTCATTGTGCGTTTTTTAAGGGAACGAGTAACCACGCTCGCTTAATAGCTTTACAGGAAAGCAAAAATGAACTTTTGGCTTTTCGCAGAAGAAGGGCTTCAATATATATATGCAATACTTACTTATAAAAGGGAATTTTCATGCCACTGACGCGAAAAGTCTAAACTTTAGACTCTAAAGGAGAATTTTGGTTTTTATTCGGATGGCTACATTTTCATCGTAAACGTCAAACCCCTTTGGTTACATGATTCTTCGTATTCCGGATTTCGATTCAAAATGCATGTTATTATTTGTATCATATCATAACAATTATCACGAAGGCTTTGTACCAACAGCTTACTAGTGAACAATGTCTTCTTGCAAAGCACATAACCTTTCGCCAAAATTTTCAACTTTGGCTTGTTTTAACTGGAAAACAATAAAAAGCATTCTGAGCTAAGTTTTGGACCAACTGGCTAAACTTTCTGTTTGAAACATTGCATTGTAAAACTGATTCCAAGTAAATATAAGTGTTTGCACAATGTCATCATTTGATAGGATTCAAGTCGCATATGTTTTAGCTGGAACAGCATTTCCTCAGAGTTGTCCCACAATCCGATTTCAGTTCTGAATGTTGGTTTCTTTCTACAAGCATGATTACACGTAATTGAGGTTCCATTGAAACCGAACTTTGTTGTCTGTAAATAAAATAATATGTCCGGTCCTAACATTTTTACTTCCCTGGAATTCTGTTTACTTGCATGTGGGCTAACCATGTGAAAGGGAAACAGATCGACAACTTTTCTTCCAGTTCATCTACCGTAGTTGATTTGTACAGTATATTTATACGTACTTAGGTTGAAATGTACAATGATTGTGCGTGATATGTATGTGTATAATGTTTTATACACGCATCAAGTATTCCTTATCTGTAATTTCATAGGTATACAATCACCCCTCTACCTGGAAATGTGACTTTTGCAAATATGCATTACAAAAGCCCTCACACAGCACACAATTGTCTTTTGATGTATGTAAAATGTCGTTCACATTCACATGTACATATATTTATGTAGCCCATTTTTTTGGAAATCCTTGCAAAAAGTTTAAGTAGCTCTCACAAAAAACACATTTCCACGTAAGTTGTTTTTGTTGGGAAATCAACGGATACGAATGATATCTTTGGCCTTCCTGAGAACTCGAATAGTAGGGGATCTGCACACTGCTTGAGTTTGAAGTGCTTTTATCCTGGAAGCTGATGAAAATTGTTCAAATAATGCTGAAGATCCCAACAATTTATTTGAAATAAAATTTTGCGAGAAATTTACAAGTTTGCTTAAATGGTGGTAGAACACTTTTCTTGCAATCAAAACTATGATGAAGTCTTTCAAACGAAGCGAAAATCTATTCTATACAGTATATCATATCAAGTCAACCAGGATGCAATTCAGACATGTTTTTTGTCATCTAAATTCGGGGAACCCATTTTCCGTCTTCCATTCTTTTTATCCGCAAATCGGTAGAATGATAAGGATAAGATGCTTTATCTTATCTATCAGCCTATTTTTTATTATTTACAGATTCAATATGTAGGATAGCCTTCCATAACGGTGTAAATAAAAGAGAATATGTCATTTACTCTAGCCTTCCTGAAAGCATGTGATTTATACTTTTGCACTATCAACCCCGCAGCTTATCGTATCAATGGAATGAGTAACGTTGGAGTGGATTTCCAAGTATCCCACTTGTGTCTTATCTGGTGTCTTTCACCTTAAAATGTTATTGGTTTGGTTTATGTAAATAATGAGTGTAAAGTACAAAAGTATCGTTAAATTGGCCACATGCAAGTAATTTTTCTACATAATTTCTTGTGCTAGCATTCGTGTAATATGCTGTCTGCTGTCCGCTAAATAATGATATACTGATTTGAATTTAATCCAACAAAGCATGTTTCGACTTGATACTATTTCTGATAATAGGAAAGGAACTGCATGAAAGTTCATTTACCTACTTGTATACAATAATAGTCAAAACGTTTTTAACCAAGAAGGGCTAAGGCTACAATAATTTGGACTTGGACTAAAGCCGTTGACCCCAGCATATAATATCGTGACTTACCTGAACGTCTGATTAATTTAGGCACACTGTTTGTTAGTGTCTGACAAAAACTGACTTTAAGCTCTTTTTCTCTCAATATTCTTTACACATTTGAAATTTAGCTGTCGGTCCCTTCTATTGGAGCCTTGCATTTGTGAGTCCTTTTTTATTTCCAAGAAAAGTCATGCACTCCATCCATTCTGTCATCCTTTTTCGTTCTTTACAGATTATGAAAAGGTCACTAACTTTTCCTCGTATTGTTCTATAAAACAAGATTATTATTATCAAACGGCGGTCCTCATTTTACACCTTCATAAAACATTCATTCACAACTTCTGGCATATCACACTGGGCAAGGCAGTATCGACTAATACAAACAAGAAGGTAATACAATCAGTAGTATTAAATAAACTTTTCACCGCCATAAGTAAATGTTATTTTAGATTTTGTTACATGCATAATACTGAAATATCTTGACATTCATAAAAAATACATGGAACCTTTTTTTGCAGGAATATTGGAAAATACATACCATTAACTAACATATTTCAAAAACATTTTGTAAAGTACATACAGACTCTACACATAATGGGTACGGGGCGGTCATGAATTCTGAGTGCCAAAGTGGTTCAAGGGAATTCATTTCCATCTATTTGCACTTATGCGTAAAAAAATGTACACATGTATGTATTTTATATAGATGAAATCAATAAAAAACGCAACAGGCAAGAATGACACGATTTAAGCTGATCCGTTTGGATAAATATGGTATGCACATCAATAGGTATGCTGTGAAGTCTCGTCCGATTTTTTCCTCTTAAAAACATTAGTGTGCAAAAGGTACCTTTATCTCAAATCTCAACTCTTAACTGTTAGTCATTGGCCATTGCACATTGGTAAATCTTAGCACAATTTATAAATACATATATCTTTAAGTAAGTATGTTTAAGCCTAAGTTCATGTAAAAAAAGATATAGAGTATACTACTACCACCACCGCCACTGTTATTTGCCTTTTTCCTGTATTGTTAACATGTACATAAAAAACGGAGACAGGGAAGAGCTAGTGTAAGAAAATAAATTCTTTGGCACTCACATTTCCTCGAACTCAACAAGTGGGCCATACATATTCTGGGGATCTGATCCGTGAGCTACATATTACTTTACTAAACGCGCAATCCAGTAGTAATACAATAGATAAATAGCTTTTAAAGAGGGGGTGTTCATTTTTACTGACTTGGCTGGCAGCAGCATACAACTCAAAGACGAACATTTGTAGCAGCAGAAAATCTCGAGGAGTCTTGTGATTTCCTGTTAATGTAGAATTTACACCTTTTTACGCATTGGTACTACTAATTACACGTTACTTCTCTTTCTTTTTTGTCGCCGGTTGGGTAAAATGCTAGGGGGAAGTTGAACAAAAATATGAAGAAAAAACGTAAACATTTTTTCCAGGGAAAAAGTATGGGTTTGCTTACTAGATCTCGGAGCCCGAGCCGCGTACAAAGAAAAAGTAAAGGGGACGCAATACGCAATTTACATTTTCTGGTTCATACAAACCTCTAGAATTTCTTATGCAATGTCATGAATCATAATACACATTTACCTGTAGTATGCAAAAGAAGCAAGTTATAATTACAGAGAATACCCAGAATCTTTGATAAAAGGAAGAAAAAATGAAAACATACGAGATAACATGTTACATATCGATGCAATACAAACCTCTTGTTTACAAACAAGTTTTCCCCGTTATCTTCATGATTTCGCTCTCACATCGTATCCATTCCATACAATTTCTCATTGCGTAGAGTCTGAGTGGAGTGGACTACAGTAATTTTGTCAGACTTGAGACGAACATTTCCAAGTATTGAGATGCTTCTGGATCTGGAAGGTCTTAAACCTTTGAAAGCGGGCTTATGCATGTATGACCCACATATTATATGTAGGAGGATAACTAGCATTACGTTGAAAACAGAAAAGTACATTAGATAAAACTCCTTCGTGGAAATTACAGGAGCAGATGTCAGTCATTGCTTGCACTGTGTGTAATTTTAAGTCGAAAAATTAAAACTCATAGATGGGTAATCAAATCATTCCTTAATAGTTTACACAAGAAAGCTTACACGTGTGTGAACTGTATAAAATGTCCATAAAGATGACTTAACATAATATGTATTATTTGTATGTATTTAGTTGATGGTTAGTTGGAATTTAAACAGTTTTATTCAATCCTGAGTAGAGACGTTGACAAAGGCTAATGATCATTACGCCAGGCTTTTACGCAACTTAAAGAAAAGTTTTCATTTTCTTTGATGTCGGCAACATAAGTTTTAAAACGCATGCAATAAAGGGAAATGAATTGACATCGATATACACAAGGTCATCGTTCAACGCATAAAATAAAACGCAACGGGGATATAAAATTACGTATTCTTGTGTGTGAATTTTATTTGAACTTACTACCCTATCCTGCACTACTTTTAATGCCAAAGTTAATAATGTATATTTTCCAGGTTATTTTTTGATACCTCGGTCATATCTAATCCAACAGCATGTTTAGGTTTATTCATACAAATTCTGCTCTCGTGTGATAAATCAAGATCAATCAAGTTAGGAAATTTTAAGAATTACATAAATATTTATTTGGTTTGAAAACATACAAACATTTAGAACAAATTAGACATTAGTAGTCCAAAACTAATCCAGTCCCATCAACCGCGTGACATATTTAGTACTAGCTGAGCCCACTGTACATTAAAATGTACAGATCCTAGATTGGGACAACTTACGACATGATTATGGCAACTTAAAACCTGATTAGGACAATCAGAAATTCTACACCTTTTCCTAAATAAACCGAATTTCTAACTCCGGCCTTTTCCTAATCCCGAACCACTTTTTCTATCCTACCCGGCGGTAGGAAAAGTAGAAACACTTCTGACCTCATATTCAAATTCTTATTGACAACATATTCTGTGTTTCAGCCTGTTAACACTTCATTTGTACAATTTTAGTACCCTTTCTGGGAAAAGAAAGGTCAAAACTCAAATAAGACCTGAAATTCAAATTCTACTTCCCAAATTACCCCCATAATCTGGGTTTCTGCTTGCTAAGGCTTTATTTGTACGATTTGGGGTTTCATAGGTCAAAGGTCAAATATAGCTAAGGTCAAAACTCAAATATGACCTCAACTTCAAATACAGCTTCCCAAATTACCTTCATGATCCGACTTTCAGCCTGCTAACGCTTTATTTGTACAATTTGGATGGAATGTCATAGGTGAAAGGTCATAGACTATACATGTCAAAACTCCCATCTGACCTTATATTAAAAGTCTAAGGCTCAAACTGTGCTATAATTCGAAGTTGCAGCATTCAACACCAACTTTTAGGGAAATCGAAAAATTGTAAGATAGCCACACCGTTACTAACTTCTTATGAATAAGGTGTGTTGCCGATGAGAAAAACCTGTTTCACATCACAATCCCAATATAAAGTGTTTACGATAATAAATCAGTTAGTAAATAAACCCGCTGTAATAGCGATCATAACGACGAAGCTGAAACAATGCTACAAATGAAAGTGTTGAAAATTGTTGCT